>OX419343.1:2109911-2112411 GCA_948470475.1 Galaxea fascicularis | reverse complement strand
AACCAGGGAGTTAGCACAACAGGTAAATGCTGGAAGTCTTCTCTACATTTACAGCTGTAGGTGTAAACACTAGACCCTACAGTGTACACCTTGAATTAATTTCCTTGCACCTGTCTCGAGGCTGCCAGGCTTACAGGTACATTGTTTTTTTTAATTTAGTAGTTCAAATGCACGTTGACAATAACTAGTCTAATAACTGGTGGGTGCTTAATTTTGCCAGATTGAAGATGAGGCCACAAAGTTTGGTCGTCCTCTTGGCATCAGAACAGTTTCTGTGATTGGCGGGGTAAGCAATTTAATGATTATTTTTTTCCTCTTGATTATCGACGCCTGATCGTTAACCTAGTACCTGACAGTTGATGAAAATACTTAAGTTAATCTCAATGCAATTTTCGCACGAAAATTGCCGTGGACTCTGTAACTCTAGAATTTTTGAATTATTAGTGATTAGGCCATGCTATTGCGGTGAATAATTTTGGAATTTGTCACGATTTTGGGATCAGAAAGTCATTGATAGATTCTCTAATTAAGTGTCGATAAAGTGTCTTCTCGACTCGATTTCTCCTTTTCGCAGGGGTGGCACAGTGGATACAGCTACTCGGGTTGATTTTGTCGTTGCCTGTCCTTGCTCCGAGAGGGTTTTCTCCGGGTTCTCCAGTTTTTCCTACGTTCCCAGAAAACCAACTTCCAAATTGCAATTCGATCTGGATAGTATCCCTCGCGAGAGCAGAGGGTTTAATTTTCACCGTGAAACCCTCTAAATACGCGTTGCCTCGTCAAAATTTAATGATACCCACATCATCACTCCAAGTCTCGCACAGTTTGCTTTGTTGATGGTAGTCCATTCTCTTCTTTCCCAAGTCCAACAGTTAAGCAGTTCAACAGCGTTATATGGCATTTATGTGTTGAGTTTTCATGTTTTTAAAGCGGGGATTCAAGTAACGTTGATGGTTAACGCTCAGACTCTACTTTCGCTCAAATAAAGTGATTTGTTTTTTTAATTTGTTATTGCTCTACCACAGCTGTCGCGTGAAGATCAAGGGTTTCAGTTAAGACTTGGATGTGAGGTAAGCTGAATGAAGGATACCGGATGGGGATTTGTGACTCAGAGCAGGGGCCCGTTTCTCGAAAGTCCCGAAAACTTTTCGGGCCCGAAAAGCCATTTCAAAAACTGCGATCCGCTTACTCTAAAAAGCTGGTCTTTTAATATGATTTCAAGATAAGAAAGCCGGGGCAAATTCTTTGCATAGTTTCATGCCTTGAAACGTGTTCGTTTTTAAGATACGAAGAAAATTATGCCACCCGAAATGCGCCCGAAAAGTTCCGGGAGTTTCGAGAAACGTGCCACAGGACTTTGCAATAAAGTTTTCGACATTATGTCCGTTGCATAAAGTTTGGTACTGGTACATGCAATTAGAAATCTTTGCAATGTGTATCACCCTAGTTGGACAACGACACTACAGTTTTCCGATAATTATGTTGTTTGGGCCCTTATTAAATGTTTAGTATGGTCATAATTATGGTACATTGCCTTGGTGTCAGTGCAAAGATAACTCCCCACTCATCTGCTCATTTGCGGTACATAAGGAAAGACCGTGGGAACTAAGCAAATTCTGTGAAACCCCGCTGCTCCCAAGGTTATTGGCTTCATCGCTCAGTTGGTAGAGCATCGCACTGGTATCGCAAAGGTCACGGGTTCAAACCCCGTTGAAGTCCGGAATTTTTTTCAGGCTTCTTTACGCTATTGCATAAAATAAATTGCGTTCACAACTGCGAGAATCATCTTTCATTTGATCTATGAAACCCTGTTAATAACCCCTTCCCGGGTCATTTATCTTCAGTGTGAGACCGATTAAATATTTTTGTTTTGTCTCTTTTTTCCAGATTGTCATTGCTACACCAGGTCGTTTGATTGATGTGCTTGGTAATTCAGCTTTATTCATTTGTTCTTTCCGTTAATTTTCTAATGGTTTTATGGCAGCAGGAAGAGTGTTGTCATTTAAATCATGTCCTTATCCTGTTGGTTGATGTGAATTCCTTTCTTTTCCACAGAAAATCGCTATCTTGTACTCAGTCGCTGCTCGTATTTTGTTCTTGACGAGGTTGGTGATCTGTTGGAGTTCCTAAAGCGTAGCCTTAACATACTTTCACCTAGCCTGTTGCATCCGTTCAGATAGTAAACGGGACGCGATAGTACCAGTAGAGCGAGGTGAAAAACTGGAGGGGGCTTGGGACGGGCAGCGGAAAGGAACTGCTACCTCCAGTCCCCGCTCAATTTTTTTGCTTTGCTCGCTCAGTCTCGTTCGTTCGCCCGCCTCCATTATCTCAGAGGCAGCCAGCGAATGTCGCGGCCCGTAAACATCTCAGTCATCGGCAACAGCGCGCCAAAGAATCGCTGTTACAAGTTAATAATTTTCACTGACAAACCCGTATATCTCCGCTTGCTTTGCTCAATTTGACTGCAACTTCATTTGAAAAGGACAACCCTGCGTTTCCTTTA
>OX419343.1:2064911-2104911 GCA_948470475.1 Galaxea fascicularis | reverse complement strand
GGTTAAAGGAGGCACTTGTTGCTCTGGGAACCGTAGCGTTTTATCAGTATTTGCTTGCGTCATCATTATTCCCATCATCATCATCATCATTATCATCATCATCATCATCATCATCATCATTATCATCATCATCATCATCATCATTATGATAACTTCGCTTTATAAGTAATACCTAGAAATAGTTATGCGATAAAATAAGTGAGATTATCTTCATATTTACAATTTTTAAATATTATTAGTCTTATTACTTTTCCATGCCCTTCATCCTTTGATGCCTACTCTATGTATTTCTTTTCTCTATATTTTTGCTCCTTGTTCTCCCTAGTTTCGCGCTACAACTCTTCATGGTGGAAGAAATCAGGAACAGAGGTGAAATAAATCGACCATTTTTTCCTTTGGTAATGCCAAGTAGCACGAAACCCCTTTTCGTTCAAGTCTTCGCGTCGCAAATTGATATTGTTTGGTGCTCCTACTTGTTTACTATCTCAAGATGCAACAGGTGGCAGAAAGTAAGAGATTTCAAGACACTCCAAAAATGTGCACGAACAGACGGCTCTGGAGTCGGACAAACTCCAGCCTTGACTTTCAAATAGAGGCTTTTATGTTTCCTTTGCTTGTTTTGCAGAGAGTTCGCATTGTCTAGTCTCAAGTCTGGTGCGAAGGATATTCTTGTGGCTACTGACGTGGCGGGTCGTGGTATAGATATCAAGTGAGTGGTCGTGAGTCAGTCTCGCTTTACCGCATGTCAATCTTTACCCTTGGTACTGTCTCTCCGATCCAAATTTTTGCTTTGCGCTGAAAACACTGTCATTAATGTAGGTTGAACTCTGGTTCATCTTTCGTTGTTTGTAATTGCGGATGGTTTCAACATTAACTTGTGTATTTTATTGTCTTGTCAGGGATGTATCGCTTGTTATTAACTACGACATGGCCAAGTCTATCGAAGGTTAGTGCTGAGCTGAGAATTACTAATGTACAAGGTTTAGACCTACTGGCAGTCTTCTTAAGGAACTCTTCGCTACACCATTAGTGATACCATTGTCTGAAGAATGAAGATGATTGTCGCTTAGTTCGTCCAAGCGTCCGTCATTTTTATCAAAAACTGTTACGTTCATATCTTACACCTGTTTTTGTGTTTATTCGTCACCAGCCTACACGCATCGTATTGGTAGAACCGGTCGCGCAGGAAAAACAGGCACCGCCGTCACGTTTTTGACCCAGGAAGACTCGGCTGTGTTTTATGATCTCAAACAGACGTTGTTAGCGAGTCCTGTAAGTACTCTAACGTTAAGAAATGTTTAGAACGTTGTCATAAAAGTGGTCGTATCTTTCTTACGTCGAAAAGCCCAGAACCATACTACTTCTGCTGAAGCGCGGAAAAAATGCAACTGCTGTTAAACGCGGGAAATTGAAACACGCGCCACCTATCCCAAGGGCGGGAAAATAAGTACTGCAAGCGCGCGACATTGCGCAATCCATATCAAGGACTGGAGAGTGTACAGTTGGTACCAATCGAGGAAAATCGAGAGTTTGGTCCCACTGAAGGAAGATTTACGTGTTGCTCGTCTTAATGAACAGATTTGTGTGGAAGCCCTGGTGCTCTTATTCATGTACATTGCGAAACATTGCTTGTTTTTCTAAGTAATCAAAGTTTTTGGAAACAAAAACAAAGCGGGGAGGAGGGGGACTTGTTTTACTTTTTTTTTAGTATTGGAAGAAATAGTTGCTACGTTGTGAAGCCGCCTGGTGTGTTTAACTCGGTGACGCGAAAAATTCGTCAGTGGTCGGTTATTCGCCTCTGTGCACATACGAGAAAAAGGGCTTTTCGAGATGAAGTTGTTTCTGAACGTTATGCATTAATCCTTTAACACATGCCTGACCGCAAATTCATGTCCGAATGTAAGACCGCCGCAGTTGAGAAATCGTAGTAAGATTAATTTGAGTTGAATTTGTTGCCATGAATTTCTGAATTTGCCCATGAGGAGTGGCCACAAGTTTGATTTTGGCCGGCGTGCAGTCTAAACTCCTTCGCTAGCACAAGACTCTCTCCTCTTAACTAATTCTCTGTTTCGTTTTGATGGACAGGTAAGCAACTGTCCCACGGACCTCGAGAAGCACCCTGAAGCCCAGCACAAGCCTGGTACAGTGCTGACAAAGAAAAGAAAGGAGGAGACAATCTTTGTGTAAAAACACGCATATGAACAGTAGAGCCACGTTTTACATTGTAGAACCTAACCATGAATAATAAACTTAAACATAAATAAACCGAAAATAAACAGTTTTCAGTACCTTGTGTGGAATTGTTTGTCCCCAAGCTACTGTTGTCTGTTTTGGCTAACTTACTGTATTATCTGAAGCCTGCCGCATAATAATAATAATAAGTCTCAAATCGTTCTAGCTGAACACGAGTGCTCTACTAACTGGGGAGACTGTAAATCAAATAAACTCTAAATTAAAAAAAAAAACTGTTGATTTTTTAGGAGAGGGGAAAAACCGGAGTACCCGCAGAAAAACCTCTCGGAGCAGAGTAGAGAACCAACAAACTCAGCCCACTTATGAGCGCTCTCGCCACTGCGCCAACCCTGCTCCCATAATCATAATGTTTTCAGAGAAAGTTATCAGGGTACTTCAGTTCTCGCGCGTTGGTGTCTGTTTTATTTGTAAGCAAAGCAAACGTGGAATCTTCACACTTTTAAAAAGTCAGCGTCTTCTGTAACTTGTCAGTGTAAAGGAAACTTTTCTCTTGACTTAACCGGCCGGGTCTGCGTAAAATATGTACATAATTTTAGTCTTAAGAATATTTTGTTAACACGTTGAGAATTAAAATTTCGTACATTCCGGGTAATCTTTCTGTAAAGAAATACAATTTTACCCAAGGAATGCATTTATTACTGATGGCAAAATCTATAAAGCTAGATAGCAATAAAAATATCTAAAGAAAAACGCCGAGCAGTTTGCTAGTTTGTCAAGCGATGGAGTCGAAGCCGTAAGAGAATACTTGCGACCTGGTGAAAATCAACAAGGGGTTCGTGAGCGGAGTAGTAAGCACCACTGAGCAGACGTAACAAGAAACAAGGCCTACATTTTCGACCGAATTTGCTCATGACTCCGTCGATTCCAACCAGTCCCAATGAGGTTTTCACTCACGCGACCAGCGGCCATATTGGGTTAATGAAACAAAAGAAATAAAAAAGAAACAGCTCTCCAGGATAACAGCTAAAGAGGTCTAAGGTCGTAAGCGACAGAGCCAAACTGCCTCAGTACAACTTCGACATCAACTCCATCGCCAGTAAGAAACAGCATTCAAGGCGTCCTCAGGATTGATGATAAAACGTTTACTTCGGTGCTTTACTAGTCTAGGGAAAGATTTCCACAAAACTCCAACATTAATTACACATGCATCACTGTCATACTAACCCTGTCCCAAAAACGAATAGAGTTTGAGTCACAAAATATGCATAATGTATGGGGCTGTGTGGAACCCTTGCCCTAGTATAGTGTATAGTTTAATTTTAGTCTTTCAGGATGTTGCATATTTTACAGGATGCGAAAGTGAATGTATTGAAAGGTTGCCTTCTGAAAAGGAACGGGAACGTTGAATTTTCTCAGACCCTTGAGATGACGGCAAAATCAAGTGAACTGAACGCCGTGCTTGAGAGGTTTCTTTCCCTCATTAGAGTTTGCCGCGTTCTGAACTTCTACTAAGACACTGTTCGTTATTTATGGAGAAGGAGGGGGGGGGGTGGGTTTGGTGATTTTTTAACCAACTAAGGAAGTTTCAAAATTTACCCCTCCCGAAAACATCCATTGCTCTGTTTATAGAACTAAGCAGAATTCTAAGGAAGACGAAAAGTAGTAGATTGTTCACTGTAACTCAAACGATTGAATGGGTTTCCGGGGGGGGACTCCCATACATAAGCCGCCCCAAAGGGTATGGTTTTTGAGCCGGCGTTTTGGTCTGAAAATGGGTATAGAGTTTGACCATTTTGGTCTAAAATCGGGTATGGGTTTAAAGAGAACCATGGGAGCGTATAAACGTATTTGTCTTTTCAACTCCAAAAGAATAACAAAGAAAGAAAAGTAACCGAAATATATCATTCAGTCTGAAAACGGGTGTGGAAAATGGCATGGTTTGGTCTGAAATAGGGTCAAGATTTGGAGAACCGGGCGCCACACCCTACCAACAATTCCGAGAAGTACCCCCCCCCCCCTCCCCAGGGACAGATTTAATTTTCTAACGATACGGGAAGTCCTTCGTTCGAACCAAACTGGAACTAGACAAAAAACATCGTTAACGACGAGCTGGTGGAGCGAATAATTCGGGTTTTGTAGTAGGTTCTGGGGGTTCTGTTTCCGTTTTCACTGATGGTTGCATGGTAGCATCGGTCCTTTTAGCCACGCCCTGTTGAAACCCAGCCCTGCATTCACAACTGGACACTAGAAAGAAATGAAAAGATACTAATCATGTTTAATCACATTTACTGGCTCAATAATGATGCGCTTTTGATACGTGCGTACTTTGATGACTAAATCAATAACGCAAAGTTCCAAATACTAGATATGTTACACGTCAGCCTTACACAATTCACCCTCTTTTCCTTTTTAAATTACACCCACACTTTTAGGATTAAACCTGTGATTGCCTTTAGTCACTTTTACTGGTTACTGGAAAAGATTTCTTAATGAAAATATTACTCATCTGAAAGCTTAATGTAGGGAGTGAAAACTGTTTTTCAGTTCTGCCGGCTTATGTACGAAACCTATAAGAGACTTTGTTCGCTGAGGCATTTTTGGCTTCTTATTCGCAGTTTAAACTAAGGCCACCCTGTAATGTATTGCACCATAACCAGTCCGCCATCATGTCAAAACCTCGTGGTATATTTCTACCCATCATGCCTTAGTACAACATTTCATGATAGCATACATGACACACCCCAGTCCACTGGATAAGATCCGTTTCTTTCATACATGTTCGTTAACGTAGCCTTTGTTGTTTAAATAAACGGTCGCTGGATCCAGCAAAATAACTGTACTTACTTTTTTCTTCCATTTGCCTGACTAAATCTGACAGTATTTTCATCTGGTCTCTTAACGCTGTCAAATCGTCAGGCTAAAATAAAACAAAAATTGTTAATATTTGCTTGCCTTTGGCTAGATTCATGTTAAGCCAATTTCGGTCAAGAACTCCGTGAAGGCTGACAGATCGAGGCCACACTTACCGATGCGCTAATACCTGGAGGTCCAGGTTTCCCTGGGGCCCCTGGTTCTCCCTTTTCCCCTTGGGGTCCGACGGGTCCTCGAAGTCCAGGTGGGCCGCGCACACCTCGGTCTCCAGTAACTGCATGGGAAAATTGCAAGTGATCCATAATTGGCTTGATCACCCCGTTTTAGGTGCGAATTTGATTGTGGGCAAAAATGATACTATGGCCCTTAAGCTTACGATTTACACAATCCATCACTCCTCTGACGACTTGTTACATTTCAAATAAAAGGGGATTGTTTTTACAGGTCAATCAGGGCCCTAAATCTGATGTGGTGTGAACCGATAATACTGGTTGTTCGGATTCAAATTCTCTGCACCACCTCAGTCTACACGAAAGTGATTGTCAGTTGGGAAAGCAACCGTACTGCTAAGCGTTGTGTGTCACTATCCAAGCTTTCTCAACATCAGCTGAGAGTCCATACATGGTATTAGAATTGCTGTAGCAGCTCTGTTCTAGCGGGCTTCTTTTGACTCAGTTTCTCAGTTGCTTTGGGCGTCGAAAACGGATGCACACTCTTCCTAATGAGTTTTCGTTCACTCGTACGTAAAACTAATCACTGCATAAAACGTTGTTCACCCGGATTCGCATTGAAGAAGAAGTTGAACTGAATTAAGAAGTAGACCACTTAATTCATCATTTCTCTCTTCATGTATCTTCCCCCTCCCCTCCCCCCCACCTTATACAACCCCCCCGCCCCCACCCCGTCTGAGAGTGACAGTAAAACATTTAGTACGAGATTAAGCATCACCTGCTCATTTCCCTTGCATCTAATTACTTCTAAAACCAACCTCCTACAGCTCTTGACCCAGGACGTCCCGGCTCTCCGGTCTCTCCTCTTCTTCCTCGTGGCCCCGGTGGTCCAGGAGGCCCCGGGGGTCCAGCAGGACCTCTGGGGATTGAGATGTCCTTGAGTACTGCCGATGCAGGCGATTTTTGAGTTGTCTTTGAAAGATTGAAAGTGAGTGACTTAAGAGCGCGACCATTTTGGGACGGATCAAGATTACTCGGATTAGACGATAACACAATAAGAGAGATCCCGCACTAAAAGATCCCGTGCCAAACCTCTGAATGGTGCTTTTTTTTTTTTCACACTGTGTAAGGAATAAATTATTTGGCTTGGCTACAACAGATAGAATAGAAAGTGAAAAACACAAGAACCTTCAAAGAAACCAAAGTAAGTCATGATGCATATGAAAGAAATCATATGTGAACTGCGGATATGAAATCAAATGAAGAATGATCGTCGCAGTTGTGATCGCAATTTTTGCAATTGCGTAAAGAGGCCTGAATAAAAAATTGACATACTCCCAACGTCAGTGGTTTCATAGCTCAGTTGGTAGAGCATCGCACCGGAATCTCGAGGTCACGGGTTCAAACCCCGTTGAAGTCCTGAATTTTTTTCAGACTTCTTTACGCAATTGCCAAAATTGCGATCACAACTGCGACGACCATTCTTCATTTGAAACCAAAGCAAGTCATTTAGTGACTAAGCCCTAATGGTTGCTATATGGGCATCCTCGCCTTATGTTTTCTCTTTTATTGGTTATATAATATCTCTTGCAGTTTAATTTATATTTGTCTTGTACTATTTATAACAATCTGGCAAAATAAAAAAACTGAAACTGAAAGTCGTAGAAAAAAAAAAATGAACGCAGAAAAATCACACGTATATTTTTAGTTTACCTTTTCCAAGGCTGTTACCCTGGCTTCCAGCAAGCGAAACTCCGTGCAGTTGAAACAGACTGTCATTAAAAGAAACGTCGCTGTGTAAATTAACAGGTGTCACACAATTTGGTACATAACCTGATTACGTTGTCTTACAGTGCGACTACTTCAACCAAGGCCACCCAGTAAAATTTCCTGCAAACTAGCCAATGAGAATCTCACATCGGAACAATGGATTTTCACAAAATTAATTATGTATGACAAATTTACCCACTATTGAAGCACAACAAAATTCAAATTACGGCTATTCTGTTGTTTTATCACTCAAACATTATCGGCCAATTTGTAAAAAAAAATTGTCAGGTGGCCTTGGTCGGAGTAGTTGCACTGTAAAAGTACCAATGCACCAAAGAGAACGTGTCGTCGAAATCCACAATGAGTAACTTAAATTATACGACTTTAGCACGAAAAAGTGAAATACGGTTTAAAGTAGAGTGTTTGTATGCTACAAAGACTCTACGTAGGCTTAGAGGGAAGCCATAGGTGCTGAGGTTTGCTGTACTGGGCTTCGCACAGAGAAAAAGTGGTTTAAACGAACAACAGACCCTAAGGAAATGATCGATACCCAGGCCTATAAGTAAAAGAATCCTTCATTAGAAGACAGTACAATGTTCATAACGTTAGCAAATGCTCTGCGGACTCTTCAGGCGGCAGCAGGAATGAGCTCTGAACGGCAAGAAGCCCTGACGACAACATACAAACACGATGTCATTGATGACCGCTTTCTCGGTACAAGTTCAGTTTATAAGGAATCGAACAAGACCCGTCATGCAAAAGTGCAGATATTTAAAATTGCCTCCCGAGCGTAGACGCGAAGCGCGGGAAGGCAAATTTCGCCTTTGCTCTTGTGTTCCCTCGGTCCACTATTCTGTCCCTAAAAAAAGGGATTATCCATATTTACCAAATCATAAATGCTGCTGTTGGTACTGTTGTAACATTCACTGTTATCTTTTGTTGAAGTTCTGGGGGTGGGGACTGAACAGACAGCACTCACCTTTGCTGCAGTCTGAGCCTGTGAATCCGGGACAGCAGTCTTTTACTGACGTCATCACTGTTCTCAGTTCTGTTTTGTACTCTGGACGATACGTCACTCTGGAATCAAGGATGCTAATTTACGATACATATTTCTATAACCCCGTCTAAAAACACGCGTACGCGTACACGGACTTATTTCAAACGCTTTTAGGAATTAAAACTTAAAAACTTTTCTTGCGGAATTACTTCTCTAAAACACCAACAGGAGAGATTTTCCTTAGGGCTACCAAATGATGGTGTAAAATAAAACAACAGACTTAATTATGTTGAATATTTTACAGGTTAACACACCTATATCCTGTGCAGACTTTATCTCGTGACTGCGTTCCACAGTAGTACTTGTATTGATGAGTTACTCTCTTCATGTGCGCAACCTTACAAGTTACTTGTTTTGGTTTCTGGTAAATGCAATACTGTCCACCAGAGGACGAGCTTTCCTGGGATCTAGCTTGGTTTCCCGACTCTTGACTTTGTATTGCAGGGCTTGGTGCTTTAACACCAGTGCGTTTGTACAGCGGTAGCTTGTTTGCAGCATCGAGTACTAATCGTTGTGTATTGTGACCGTGGTATCTGTGACGAAAGGGTATGAAAAGCGAATAGGTTTGTTCAGACTCACGACCAACATGCATATAAATAGTGCACGTTGTTCGGACCCAGGGAGAAAATAGGGCCACAGGGTCATCAATTGTACTTAAACTGTTACGTGCTACCCTCTTAAAATAAAGTCATTACCATTACCATTACCAATACATCGAGTTTTACTCAACAATTTACAACGGCGTCTGGTGCCATACATTTGAGACCTAAACCTCCAAGGAATAAAGGGTCATTGCTTGTGTGCAAATTAAAAAAATGGCATCAATGCGCTCCTCGAAAGTGAGATGACACGGGGAGCCACAACGTTCGGCGCAGCCAGTTAAAATATAAAAGGAAGATATACTATATTTACTGAAGAAATAACCGGAGGACTACCCTAGCAGATAATCAAGTTCTCCGTTTCAGCATGTTGAAACTGAAAAACATCAATTAGGCCTGGGGCGAACGCATTAGATAATTCGCGTGAGTCGGACTTAAATACAATTTAGGCCAGCCCAAATTAGTTAAGTTCGCCTGTTGACGGTCAAACGCCGACATTTCATTCTACCGAACTTAACTAGATCATGAAAATAAACAGATCGAGGGTCAGTTAAACATTAACATGATTATGCATTTGGTTCGGCTCATGTGAAGTACAGCATTTGACCCGGGCCTTAATTCCGAGTAAAGTAAAATAGAGATTAACTCTTTTTGCATTGTCATCCAACTACTTCTGATAACAACAAGGGCAGACAAGTCACTGTCGCTGAAACAGAGTTAAAATTATTTTCGTTGCTCGACAAAGTCCCAAAATTATCAAAAGTGTCTGCTGAGTTACAGAGAACAGTGCGCTGTGGAACACCAACGCTTAGCAGGAACTCTTAATTTCTCAACAGCAATAGATATAAAATTTACTCTTCTTTAACGCGTTTGGAGCCATTCCGTCCCATTCCGCTAATCTCATAACTTTTCTCTATTCGATAGTGTCACGCTCATGCTCATGAAAGATAAATCCGCGTTCTACCAGCGGGAGGCGAACTTATGACATTCTGATCTGACTCCCGATTCGCCTGCGGAGCCTTCTTCTACTGTTGTTTTGTATTTTTCCTCTTGTTTGTTCTCGGCTTTGTGTTTTTTAAGGAATTAAAATAGTAGTTGAAATGGATTGCGATCAACTATTCCGCCCCCTGGCGACTCTGTTTCCTGCCCTTTTTCCCGCCCTATCAATGAAATTCATTAGAACCTGCAATGGGATGAGTCGCTCGAGAACCTGCCAGTGGGGATCTGGTTCACGAACATTGCAAGAGATCAAAGTTTGCAGGCAAATACGTGAAACACGATAACTGTTCTAAAAATTCAGTGGGTTTGAGCGGAAAACCGCAGCCGCTGTCGATCGTACAGAATTTCTTATGAAGCTGACTGTCAATTGTCATATTCCCAAATAATAAGCTGTAAAACGAGACAGTTGGTCATAATAGATAAACTGTATCTTATAAAGTGCAAACCTGTTTGCATCAAATATAATACAAAATTATTGCCGGAAGCGAAAGAGTAGTTCGAGCAAACTAAAACACGTGTCAACTGAAGTGAGAGAAAGTTGCTCTTCAGACCTGTCATATTGTTTCATTGTTTCCTACGCGGGAAAGATGACAAGCTTTCACATAGTTCTTTAGTATTCCGGAGTGGAATCACAAATACATGAAAACCCTTAGAAAAATTAGCGCGTATCAAACGTTGTAGGTCTTTACCATGAATTCTGAATTTTGCCTTCCAGTAATCGCTGTTCTTGTCTATAAATTGCAATCACGAACAATAATTACCAGACTCTTTCTTTTACAGAATTGTCTACACGGAAATTAGTCTTCAGCGTGCTTGAGGTCCACAGTTTATAAAATATACTTTGATTTATCTACTGATTGCGACTAAACTATCAACAACTTACCTTGGAGCACTGGGGTTTTTGTAGCTATAAAGTGGGAATTGCCTGCCTGAATACGGTGATCTGGAATTACCACGATAAGCATACGTGGAACACAGAACTGCCAGGAGAAAACTGCTTGTTGCAGAAGCTCCCATGTTGTTACAACTGCTCCTGTTGATATGATGGGGTTAACTAGTAAGCCAAGGTTCGGTACCGTCGAGGTGGAACAGTCGCTCCAAACTAATCAACACTCTCCAGAAACGGCCAAAACCAAACTTAATCTTGATTTTGTTGACGTCCAATTGTTGATCACCTGGAGCTTCTTGAAGAGGTTATGCTTCCTGTGTCAGATCGTTTGGTCTGTGAATTTGAGAACGCGTGCATGATTGCATTGATAGCTCGTAGTGATGACAAAGCAATTAAACCGCGAGTCGTTGATCAAAAGCGACATTTGCCAACAAGCTTACCGCCGGGGTAATGAAGAGAGATTTCCGGTCGGGTTGGGACCAAAAGTTTGAAAGATTTGGAAAGAATCCAATTATTTTGCACGATAATTGAACTTGAAAAGCCGTGCAGAAAAATTCTTCTTCCTTCCGTCTGGTTTGACCTTTTTGAGTTAGTGGGATTTGAGATAAAGGTAACCCAATCCCAGAGTATAATATGCTCTTTAGATGATCTATAAATATTTGACACAGGTTGAAATCAAAGCGCTCAGTTTGTCGTCTGTCGTTGATCTGAACAGATGTCAAGCCGATAAAAGGCTCTTCTTCCCTTTGTACTCAGAGGCACATCCGTAACTTATTAGTAAGAAAAATACGAAACAATAATTAAACCAGTCCGTGTTAGATCCTTCAAATGAAAGAGGAAATATCCCGGCCCTCCAACTTTAGAGCCCTTTAATCGCCTGTCTTGCAAATGCGTACAGTCTTAGATAATGAACGTCTGAATCGAAAATGCGCGGAAAACATGCCATGAAAAACTTTGTGTCGGATGCATGAAATTAGCTGAAAAGTCAGCTGAAAAGCTATACTCACTTATTTCATTAATTACAAGTTCACAGTGGTACCTACTTATGCAAATGAATCGAAGCCGTTCCGCGATAATGATTAAAAGCGGTTAGAGTTGTTTTTACTTTCCACATAATAATTTGTCCAGCTCGACATCAAAAAATTGAAAAACCCCGCTTTTTCATGCCCAAGAAAAGAAAACAGAATCGCAAGGTATAATGATGTTTCAAGAAACACTTCGTGCAGTTACAAGCACCACAACTGGAAATCCAGTTCTCGTTCATATTGAGCTGCGTCCACAAATGTTTAACAATACAATGGTAACAGCCCATACGAAGAAAGCCCTTAAAATAACACTACAAAAATGCTAAGAAGGAGTCTTTGGTAACCAAGAAATTGAAACGTATCAAATATCCATTCTTCCTTTACATCTTGCCAAGATTAAATTGCCAAACAAGCCCTCTACTGATGCCCCACCCTATACAGTTCATTTATGTTTTATGTAAATCGGATTTTATTCCCTGTCTTATCTCCCCAATCCAAAGTAAGGGCGTGTCGGCGTTATTTTGAAAGATAAAACATTCCAAGTACTCTTTGAATAACAATTGTTTTTCTTACTTCTTAAAAGAAACCAGGTAACGAAGATAAAGCAAGATAGTTTCCTCCTGAACGAATTTTGCCTTTAAATTCGACCGAGCAGTGACCTTCAAAGTGTGTACCCAAGTCAAACAGATCACATAGAAAATTGAAATTGAGAGATTTCTATGAATCGAAGAGTGCCTTCAACACTGAAGAGGGCGAGAGTGCTAAAGATGGCAGTATTATAAATAAATCAGCTATTAAATGTCTTGGAATAGCCTTAAGGGAATTCCTCTTGAAGAGGCAACAAAGGAAGTACGCGAATACTTCAAGTACTTCTTGTCAACTTGTACTGTTCCTTTTACTCTGTACACTAGGGGGCGAAAAATGTGGCTATCACCACAAAATCGCAGGAAGTGCTTTCAAAAAGCGTACGGTTATCTGTGATATCAAGGTTGGGCTGGGAAACGCGTTTTAAAGAACTCTTTCAACGATGCGATCATAACGCTTGTTTGTGTTTTTAAGGCAATCAAAAGCTTCGAGAAATCTGGCGGCAGACTGGATCATCCACAGTGGATCACGGTAAATGGAAAAGCCTGAAAATAAACTTTAAATCAAGAAAAGAATGGATCGCTGTTAAATTGTGGTGTTTAATTAGAGTTTATTTGGGAGGCGGATTCAAAAGAGAGAAGTGTTCAGTGTCGGAGCGGCCGAAAATTAACTTTAGGTACTTTCATCGTATTCAATCCCACCCAGTGAAGAAGTGGCCCCTTGTAAAGCTCTGAGTGTTCCTTTGAAGTCACCTTGCCCAACAAATAAACTACGTCTTCCCTACCGCAAATTTCTGTTTAGGCAATCGCAAATAGCATACTACTAGTCACGAGTCTGGAGCTATTCAAAAGCATCAAGTTATTTAGCAGTTACCTCTGCTCAGATTTGGTAGGCGTGGACCGTCACACAATGCATGCGATCAGTTTGTACAGTCGATCAATTTGGCGTCATGTACTATCTTGTTCATTGCTTCAAAACCAAGCTTTCACCTGAAGATCAACACCCGTACAACGATGGCTCCTTTTACTGTACTTTAGTGCAAGTATCCAATTTAGCCTCAATTTGGTTGGTACAATTGGATAACAAAGATAGCTAATTGGGGGTGCTTATAACAAAAGATACTGTGAAGCTCATTTATTTAATAGTTTTTAGCGTTACTGAGGCAATGGAAGATTTTCAAATAGAGCCTCGCACTTGGATTTCGTAGGGAAATACTAATATTTGTTATTGCTGAAACAACAAGTTATTCGTGGGCACGAGTGCTATTTCAAAGATCTGATTAACGTTGACATGGCTTCAGTTACCTCGGTTTTTATCTCGACACTGATTACCTAAAGTAATTATACTGATTATATCAGAGAGGTCACGGCAACATTCACGTAAACTGGGATAACAGGCCAATCTGTTTCTCGTCACTGCCATAGGGAAAATGTACGGTGTGATTATTAGCGGTTATTGTTCCTCGTATGCTATCTTATCTAACAACGCTTAGTACATTTGTAGCTAAAGAGGATATTTTCAATCTGTGCATGCGTCTAATAAAATGACGTAAATAGTACTAGTTACGCAGTGACCCAAGGATGTAATTACCTTATTACATGAAATTTTGGCTACACGTTAATTTAACGATTTTGAAAAATCCGTTTTTAGCGACACTTGAATTTAGCGATTTTTCGTAAATTTTGGAACGTAAGTCACTTAATGTTCGCGATTTCACAAATTCAAAACTTTTGCGACGACAACAGAACATTTGAATACAATACTGACGAGCGAACAATCCGCATTTCAGTTGTGAAGCTGAAATGACTGAAATATATTCACATCCGATACACGTCATAATCGACCTAAAATAGCGTGATCTTGGGAAACGGTCCAGATGGCGGAATTTCATATATTTTGGTACATTTTAATTTAGCGATTTTATGAAAAATCGCTAAATTCGCTAACTTGAAGTGTCGCCAAAATTTCATGTAATAAGGTAATAACGCAAAGAATATATTAGTGATAAAGATTTTACTACTTTGAATACCTGATACTCCAAGAGTATACCAGAATAGAGTCGGTCCGTAATATCGCGTTTTAAAGCTTTTGCAAACGGTCCCGATTTCTTGGCCAACATCGTCCATCATTGGCCCAACATGTTGTGAACGTTTGAACATGTTGCTCCGTGTGAATGATGTATACGAAATAAACCATGTCCGCAATTCAAATATGATTTATTTCATGTACATCATTCACATTCATCTCTTTCACGGGAACATATGAACCCACAACTGACCACAGGCAGCCCAAGCTCTCTTTATGAACCACTCAAGGTACACAATATGGCGTCGAATTATAAGGGTTTGTATGGGATTTTCTACAAGATATCCACGAAGGTAGTTAAAAGTAAAATTATTCAATAAAAATGACTTACCTTCTTCCATGCGTGTGTTGTTTGCTTCTGGTGTCGTTGTTTCACCGATTTAACTTGATTTAAGCGTTTTTTTTTTTTAATTTATGGAGAGAAAACCAGGATTAAAAAAAAACGCTTAAATCAAGTTAATTCGGTGAAACAACGACACCAGAAGCAAACAACACACGCATGGAAGAAGGTAAGTCATTTTTATTGAATAATTTTACTTTTAACTACCTTCGTGGATATCTTGTAGAAAATCCCATACAAACCCTTATAATTCGACGCCATATTGTGTACCTTGAGTGGTTCATAAAGAGAGCTTGGGCTGCCTGTGAACTGACCTGCTCCCAACGTCAATGGCTTCATAGCTCAGTTGGTTAGAGCATCACACCGGTATCGTGAGGTCACGGGTTCAAACCCCGCCGAAGTCCTGAAAATTTTCAGGCTTCTTTACGCAATTGAATATTTTGCGTTCACAACTGCGAGGATCATCCTTCACTTGGCTATGTTGCTCCGTCGTGACAGTCGAAACGACTGCGCCCAACAACACTCAACAGTGTGTTCAACTGACACAACCAACGAACTGAGACCCGAGACGACTGTTGTAGTTTTGTGAGCCAACAATGCTTACACCTGTATATTGGTATGTGTTGCCCCAGGGGTATAGTTTTTGAGCCGTTTTGGTCTGAAAACAGGTATAGATTTTGACCATTCTGGTCTTAAAACGGGTATGGTTTTCAAAGGTACCACGAGAGCGCATGAACATATTTGCCTTTTCAACTCCAAATGAATAATAAACACAGAAGTAACCAAAATATATCATTTGAGCTGAATTTTACCAATTCTTGACTTTGCTGATGCCAAGCTTCATTACGCTACAACACATGTACAGCTAATGGAAAAATTGTAATTAACTTTGACGTTACTTGCCTGATAAATTGGGTGATATTTAATCAATTTACAAAGGAAACAGTTTCACAAACACAAACAAGGCGATAAAGTGTAATAAGCAACCAGAACGCTTCACAAGAAAAACCGAGGCCAGGTCTGGAAACGAATGTGAAAACTAGTTTTTGATCTGAAAAAAAAAAAGGGTTAAGATCTGGAGAACCGGGAGTCACTCCCTCGCCAAGAATTCCCCTCCGCGGGCCCGGTGCTGTTGTTCACATTTTTATGGTCTGTGTCAGTTGCACTCGGAAAAAAAGGGTGAGGGGCAACAAAGAAAATATGAGACATCTGCCGGCAGGCAGAATGATTTTTTAAGCTGCATGGCCTTGTGCAAAGGAGCAAGGTTGCGTAAGGAATTTATTTGTTTTACTTCAGTCACACCTGTTTTCTCAATCCTGCGGCTGTTTGGTGAAAACAGAAGAACGAATGTTGTCCTTCACATTTTTGTTTTTTCAATCAAAACAAGAATTTGTTATTTCCGTCGCCAGGCTCACAACCTTCTCAATTAACTCTGAAGTATCGACCGCATAAATGTTTCATTATTTTGCCGCTCCCGTTAATTTTTTTAATTACGCAACAGTTTATTAGATAACTGAAAAGCAGATGAAGTTGGCTGATAATCTAACCCTGTAAGGGCCTTGTGCGCTGGCGGCTTAGGAACAGCGGATCAATTAATGTGCATGCAATTAAAAACGGTAATTCGTGTTTCGGCCAGAAACTCCAACAGCATTCTAACGTGAAGGAATGGCCCTCATTGCATTTAAACATGCGCAATTTCTTCGGAAATGCGATAATTTCTGAACTTCTCTACTTTGTAGACCGCTGGTCAAATAGAGCGAAGACGTAGTGTTAATATGCTGATGTTCGCGCGCCACGAGTTTGTACGAGCAGGACCTGGAAGTGAGATGGCACCAGAGAATGCTAGGAAACAAATATCACTGAACCATTTCTCCGCCAGAACGTACCGGCATCTCGGCTTGTCATGAGCTTAGGCTTAGGTATGAAATGTTTGTTTAGTCTCACCTCGGACTTTACTTGAATCAAATGAAACATCGAGGTTCCGGGGCTTATATGAGCAGATAATTTGTCAAAATTGACTTATTTGGCATTGCGGTCAATTAGCCTTGATTTAAAATTGCCTGTTGCCATAATGTCAGTCCTGGAATCAGTTTGGTTAGATTTCACATTCACGAGATGGAGTCTGTGTCGATCATTTCTACAACGAAACTGACTCAGAAGCAAATGGCCTGTAATCAGTCTATCCATTGGTCCCCAAAGACTCTTTCCACACTGGCTTTGCCTAAAAATTAATACTAATCTGTTGGTTTATACCTCCTGACTTTTGACTCAGTAGTTCAGGACCGTGAAAAGCCGGAAAGAATCTCACCTTTCAAAGTTTGGCTGTTTGGTAGCTGAATGCCGGCTGATTGTTGATGGCTTGTCGTCTTTCCTTCCTTCAATATGCACTGACGGAGGATTAGACGAGATTGGAGGCTGGTGAGAGGAAGAAAGGGCGGTTTTTCTTTCTTCAGAGAATCAGAAAGCTTACTGAACGAGTACATAAATGCCTCTCCGTGAATTCAAAACGTGCAGCAAATATATCTCCGGATGTATTTCACTATGAGGAGCAAGTAAAGACTGCCAAACAAATATTTTTATAAGAGTTTTAAGGCCATCCGTAAACATCTTTTTATTTAAGTAAACATCCCCCTGGCTCTCATAACTCTAATTTGTGTTTAATTGTCAGTCCGCGTCTACCTGCGATGGCTCAGATGTGCCTTAGTTTGGTAAAATTTCCTTCAAGTCCCATACAAAAGTTATCACGGTTGTTGACATGCATTACCCTCGCAAAGTTTCGCAGACACTATATATTTTGAAAGCGGCAACGAGCTCAATAAAGCCTTGCGCCGGAAAATAATGGCACGCAGAGCTAAAAAAAATAATATCGGCATGAGGCGGATTTCTTCTGAGTCCGGGTACCTAGTGAGCCAATTGTTTTCCCACGACATTGGAAAAACGGAATTCGAACTTCAATTTTCGTTTTCCGTCAGTTCCTACTACATTGAAAACGGAATTCGAACTGCTATTTCGTTTTTCGTTTCACACAACTTTCAATTGATATTTCCGTTTATTGTCTTTTATATAATAACCAAATCAATGCGCACGCTGTGATTGGTCAATCAGCTATGGTCTATTGTGCCAGTAAACTCATGGAAATAACGCGCGTTTTCTGAATTATTATATCAAAGCAATAGACCACAATTTTCTATGGTTTAAAGGCACGATAAACCACTTGAGATGTTGGAAGAACACTCGAAGAATTCATAAGTCACTCGCCTGCGGCTCGTGTTTTACGAATTCTTCTCGTGTTCTTCCTATAAACCATAGAAATTTGTGGTCTATTGCTTAATTGTTTTCATAAGATGTTGAAAAACGGAATTTTCGTTTTTCGCCTCCGTGTTTTTGTTATTTCCGTATGTCACCTATTTAACTAAACCGGAAGAGAGTCGACGCGCCTTACCGTGGCCGCCCAACAAACACTTTTTACAAGTTAACCAATCAGGGTACGCGAATTTTATTGGCAGACACGCCTCCATTTGGTTGTTGGGGGAGTGTGTTCAAACTTTCTACAGAAGCGTGTCTGTTTGTTGGGTGGCCACGGTAAGGCGCGTCGCACTGTAATTATTACCGGTTCGTAAAGAAAAATTGAGGAGCAAATATGATTTAAGTTATTTGCTGTTCTTTTCCGAAGAACTGTTAGTTTTCACACACCTTAAAATGAACTGTTTAAATCCCTTCGAAAACTTAACGCATTATCAGCTATTACAGTTCAATCAAGGTTATCCTACGATATTAGCGATATTGTCGATATTGTATTCATCTAAACGATGTCAAAATGGACTTCCTTGGTAACAAGTTTGACGTCAGGAATGTCACGTGTTGGTACATTTGTCTGTCTTTCGGTGTAGTTTGAAGAAACGAAAAGCGATGGCGGGAACAGAGGTGAATTATTTTTGTCCGTTTTGCATTGCATGATCTTTGAAGTCATTTGGTTAAACGTTTTCCAACTATTATCGGAAAGAGTTTTGTATCAGTACCGTTTCAGACTTTCAGATTTCCCTTTGGCAATGAGTGCGTTGTTCACTTATGTGAGCTTTCGCTGTATAAGTCTAATTCTTTCATTTTTGGGCATTTTGAGGCAGTTTATTCATTTGATCTAGATTCAGTTGGGCCCATTGGTGTTGTTTAGATGAAGTTTGCTGCAAACAATTTTCTGCCTGTTTGTTTGTGCGATGCGTAAGCTAAAAATCCTGAAGAATATTGTCGTTATATCCCGATATTGGCCTTCGAAAGAGCATCAACAAAATAATGAGGCTCATCGTCGTCTTTTGCTAATGTTGGCACGAAAGCTAGATCTGGTAATTGTAAAGCTATTAAGGCACAGAATTACTCGTTTCTTTAGTTTATATTGTGTTCACACACGATAGTTAAGTGAAATAAGTGAAATTCAGATTATTCTTGAGTGGACGATCGAAGAAATTCATGAATTTTTCAGCGTGACAGGACGATGTCACTGTTTCAAAAAATCGTCACGCAATTAGAAACTGAACACTTGGACAAAAGAAAGATGCCTCGACGTTGATTCGTAATGTAACATTTGACAATAATCAAAAAACGGTAATCAAAATAACACAGTGTAAGCCCTTTCATCGGGATATATGTCATTTTTTTGCTACTGTCGTCTTCAAACTGGATCACTAGATCATCAAAACAGCTACAGCTGTAGTTTGTCAACATTAAAGATAACTGTACAGGGATGTTAGGCAGTAGTCTTATGTACTCACTTTCCATTGTTCTTCTTTTGCTCAAATTATGACAGCTGTATATAGCTAGAATAGGAAGTCCAAAATGCACCAAACATTTTTATTGTTTTAAAATTAAAAAAAAAATGTCTGTTATTCAAAGTATACAGTTATGCTGGCTCAAGTCCCAATAACTAACTTCTTTATTTCTTTTTTTTTCTTTTAGCATGTTTATGATAGTGAGTCTGTTAAAGATCACTGTCCAGCCTTTAAGGAGGGCTGCCCTTATTCCAAGCTAACGCAAGATCTTTTAATGGAAGAATTGGAAAATTGTCCAGAGTTTCAAAATGGCTGCCCCTTTAAAAATGCCCACAATGTCAAAGAGGTGCTGGAGGAACTGTCCAAGATGCCAGAATCAAAGCACCATGCAGGCCCAGCTCACGAGCAGTTGTTAAACATGCTGAAGGCTGTTCATTCTGAGTCCAAAAGTTTAGAAGAGAAAGTTGGAGAATGCCCTGTTTTCAAGACAAAGGAAGGCTGCCCATTTAAAGATGCCAGCAAGGAAGGGAAGCCTCTGGTAGAACCACCAACTGCTGTCCTCACAAGTTTGACAGCCCATGATGTCAGCAAGCTGAAGGAGAAATGTCCTGCATTTAAAGAAGGGTGCCCATTTGCCAAGTTGGACAATGAAGCCCTTTTGGAAGAAATCAAGAAGTGTCCAGAGTTCAAGGAGGGTTGTGCTTTCAAGGATGCTAAATCTGTGGAAGACGTTTACAGTAAACTATCACAGATGCCAAGCAGTGATAAGGATTCCCATCACAAAGACGCTCTGATGCAAACCATGAAAGTAATTCACAGTGTTGGCCATGAGAAATCAGAAGAGTGTCCAGTGCTTCAGAAGGAAGGATGTCCATTCAAGGGTGTTGAGAGTGAGGGCAAGCCACTGGTGGAACCTGCAGAGGCAGTATTACCTGCAGGTGCTAAAAGAAAGTGCTCTACTTCTGATACAGGATGCCCATTTTCAAAAGTTGACAGGAAAGATGAAGAGAAACCAGATGCCTAGAGTGCAGCTGTTCTTTTTTAACCAAGTCAGCCATGACACAACCCAGCAGACAGTTTTGAAATTTATTTCCAAGTTTACTGTAAAGGTGAACACTCTTGGAGGGCTGAGTAAGAAGTCTGCTGTGGTAGTAAACACTACATGCAACCATTAGGAACATTTTTTACTGTTAAATTAAATTAAAGTGCTATGTACGTGTATGCCAAATCATTAAAATAAACTTGAGAAATAGCTTATAGTTTCAATGGTTGAGTTTTACTCGCACAGTTGAAATTATATTCCCCAAACACGAGAAACCTGAGTCATTCAATCTCCTATAATCAGCCTACCATCTTCCTTTATAAGGGTGTGGTGCCGGTAACCACATAGAGGGCAGCTGCACTTAATCCTTTAAGCCCTGACATCAGAATACATATTCTCTTAAATGGTCTTCTCAAACTTCTTATAGTTCATAGAATTTGTTTAAACATCAAGACTTGATGATAACGTAACATTCCTTTATTCTAACCTGTGTGAAAGCTGAAGTGCAACTTTATAAGGAGAAAGTCTCGGTCTGACTGTTAGGGCTGAAAGGGTTAAAATTTGTTCTCATCTCACTTGCGGATGCAAGTTACTGCAAAGACTACATCTTGTAACAGACTCATATCCAGTTATCTGTTAATTTTAGAGTGCTTGCCTCTGGATCATAAGGTGCATTGTACATGTAGATGCACAGAGGAAATGTTTAGTATGCATGCATGGATGCTGTTTTCACATTGTCTTCCTGTGTCGTTTGCTCTAACATCTCAGAATTCAATTCATTCTGGCTTCTTTAGTCCTGCATTCCACCAATTTCTCATGTGTTGTGACCCTAATAATATTAATTAGTAGTTCATCATCCATTGTTACCAACCTCAATTACTTGATATATAAAAAAAAATGTCTGCTTTCTGCTTTTCAAAACACACAATGTGGGGCTGGAGGGGGGAGGTCCAGGGAACACGTAGTAGTACCTTGAAGTATGAAGAGGCCTCTTGTATCACTGGGAAGGTGACATTGCAGGTACAGCGACTGCTTTGTAAACAAAATGAAACAGCAAAAAAAAAAAAAAATGCTTTTTATCTGGCACCTCTTCCTATTCAGACCAGATGAATTTCATGCTGCCCGAGTTGGTGAAGAGTTTTTCTCGCTTTTTTTTTTTTTTTTTTTTACAAGGGTTTTCTCTCCCCATGGATTATAATAAAATGACCACTATCCATGCTCTCCCCAACCCACTCCCAAAAATCTTGAAAACTGGGCACCAGTCTCCGAACGTCATCATCAAATGGCGGATGCACTAAAGAAAATAAGTTGGTCACAAGAAGTTTACAACCATTTTGTCCGAGAGAAAAAAGACGCTAGAGAAATGGAAATCATCTGAATTCTTGCAATGGACTGTGAAGATCCTAACAGGGTCATTCTGCATATTGTAGTGGTGGGATTCCATCATCAACGAGGATCGGAGGTGGGTAGTGATCATTCATCATTCATGCATGCACTGTAGATCGTTGGCTTGTAGATTGTTGGTTAACCAACAGTGTAGATAGTCGCTGTTGGTTAAGCATACACTGTAAAATAGCAGGGTCTTTTTCTGTTTCCTGCACCTCTCGTTATTTTTGTATGAGTACTTTATTTTTGTTCGCTGTTAACTTGTTTTTGTAGGTAATTAATTTATTATTTATCTTTTACTTACCTAGGTTGAATTTTCATATCCGCCATTCCGAAACTCCCAAAATACAACACTGCCAAGTGAATGGCGGTTTCTGCCATATTTGGCTTTACCAGATGGCGCTCATAACTGCGAACAAGGTACAAGGCTCTTTTTAGAAATACTACCTTACACATGTAATAAGACTTAAATAACGTAAATAGTTCCACGTAAATTCATGAACTGAAATTAAATGCAACCTGAAATTTTGAGCTCTAACCCCAGTTCCACCCAACGGGAGTAATCATAAATGAAAAATTGATCATAAGAAATTCAATCAATCGTTCGATAACAGACGATGAAGATTATTAATTATTGTCAATTGCTATTGGCCAATCAGTGACCAATCAGTAATCACACACTTGAGTCCTCAAATTGCTATTGATATCCATAGATGTCTGACAATTATTACTGACTATCACAGGAAAATTTTCCAAAAAAACATTAATGTTATTTATAAAAACCATAATGTGAATTACCAAATTCACATTTTTCCATTTTTGCCATTAATGGGATTTTTCGTAGTAAAACTTTTTATTCCCAATTCCCATTAATGTTTATCACTTGTTTAGATGTATTTTTATGAATTTCCATGAATGGAAATGAGCTTGACAGTTCCAGTAATGGTTATTTAAAATCCAATAATGGTTCTATTTTAAAAACCATGAATGGCAAGGAATTGTAACCCATTCATGGAAATATATGAAGGAAAGCCAATCATGTAAAAAATATAAATCCCATGAATGGAGATTCAGTCAAAAACAACAGTAATGGTTATTTAAAATCCAATAATGGTTCTATTTTAAAAACCATGAATGGCAAGGAATTGTAACCCATTCATGGAAATATATGAAGGAAAGCCAATCATGTAAAATATGTAAATCCCATGAATGGACACGGGTTTTCCACGGCAGGACGAGCAAGGACAGTGAACATGTGTGTATGGAAGTTCACTACAGTGGCAACGAACTACTTTGTGTGGCTCTGCAAATTTTCTTCGAAATTACGGCCGAAAAATCACACTTTTTTGCCTGAAATTTCCGCGATATTTCGAGTGAACAATACCCGAATTTTGGCGAAATTCGTTTGCATTCTTTTTGCACAGTACTGTACGTTCTCAGGTTCTCTTCCTCCCTGCCATTTAATCCTATTAGAGGCAACAGATGAACTGATGAACCAGACGCAACTCCGTTCGCTTCTTTGTCAATGTAGAGTAGATCAGAGCAGTACTTCATGTATCGTGCAGTGTAACCGCTGTCCCATAGTGCATTGGGCATGCCTCTTGATATCGAGGCGAAGGCGGGAAAGTTACTTCGAGTTTGTTGTTCTTTGTGGTGGAGAAAAGGTGTTGTCTTGTCTGAAAATGGACTCCTCTAAATCGCCTGAAGACGGCTTATGCTGCGAGCTTACTAAAAGTAAGCTCAAGAAAGAATTTTCGTCTGAAGAAGTATCTTCTTAGGTCGATGAAAACTTAGACAAAAACATGGGAGCGAAATTCGCAGGTGAGTACTGGCCATCACGTCGGGTACAGCTGTAGTTCATTTTCAACTTTAAGCTTATCCTCTAAGTTATTTCGGTAGAACTTAACCTCTAAGTTATTTCGGTAGAACAGCAAAGCCATTCATACTACCTTAATTACCTCCTACAACATGGTAGTTGTGAATTTCGAAATTTGCAGATTTCGAACTAACCGATGCAAAAATACCGTGAAAATTGCCTTACTAACTGGCCTGTGGCCTATGTACATGTATTTGCATCTAAGATTTAAAAGTATGTATTAGAACATTGAATGAAACTCTTATCACTGGAGTGTTTTACTTCTAGAATCCATCCCATTATCCGTGGAATAGTACAAATTACCATTCATGATAAAATGCTGAAAATAATTCAGATTTATGGATTAAATTAATTTACCAACAACAAATCTTCATGGATATTTGTTAATTTCCTTCAGTGGAATAAACTATAATGACTTTAATGGGAACTTTCATTATTTTAAATTACCATTAATAGTAATTTAATTTAAACCACTCATGGAAAGTGACAACTAACCAGCCACAAAACTACATGGATGTCTCAAATTTCTTTCAATGGAATAAACTAAAATATCATGAATGGGAACTATAGTACCTTTTTTCCAAAGATGGTTATTTCCAAATTACCATTGATAGTGATTTGATTCCAACCATTCATGGGAATTTTAAAATAGAAAACATTGATGGGTTTGCCTTAATGGGAAGTTACAAATTTCCCATTATACATAATTTAAAATAACTTAAATGTTAAAACAGCAGAAACCATCAATGGTTAGTAGGCATTTCAGATAAATGTAACATTGCATAAAACCAGAGGTGGTAAATTAGCAATACCCATTTATGGGATTTGTAATAAACATCAAAGTCAATTTGCAAGAAAAACATTTATGTTAAGTGTTCTACTTTTACGTTAATGTTTTTTTCAATGGGAATTAACTAAATCCCATTCAATTTTACATTAATGATTTTTTGCAATTTTTTCCTGTGTATTGTTCTCTGTCGAGCTAATTGTTGGCCATTGATTGATCACCGATTTCCCCTATCAATCAATCAATAATTGTTATTGATTGTCATCAATTAATCACCCCATCACCCCAGAAGTTCTGCTACAGAAACTATAGGATTTTAAGGTAATTCCA
Organism: Galaxea fascicularis; assembly: GCA_948470475.1. Taxonomy (NCBI): domain Eukaryota; kingdom Metazoa; phylum Cnidaria; class Anthozoa; order Scleractinia; family Euphylliidae; genus Galaxea; species Galaxea fascicularis. Next base: position 2,080,144 of record OX419343.1, on the reverse strand, counting down.
CTGACAGAGAAAATATAGTGACATTTTTAAGCTTTCAAAAGAAAGGAGGTATGATCAACCTGCTTGTCCTCAAACTATAGGAAGTCTGCATGTTATTCAACTAACTTTTAGTACTCCAAGCTTGACCATTTTAGTTAAACTAGTCTCTATCCTAATTCTTAGCCACACTTGTACATGTGCTAATATTTCTATGTACCTGGTTATTTTGAGAGTTATGACTTGTATACCCCTTCTCTGCCAACTCCCTCCTCTCCTCTCGACACAGCGTTTTGTGCATACAGGGTTGCCAGTGGGTTGGTGGCGATCAGGGGTGCTTAACTCCTATTTGCTATTACCTCAAGAGATTGTAATTCTATGTTTTTTTTTGAAACCTTTAATGTTTATAAAGCCATTACAATGTTATTTTTAAGTGACACATATGATGTGACACAGTGATTCTGTTTTATCAGTCAATAAAGTAGAAGTAAAAGAAGTAGTCAGAATGTCTTCATATTATAATTAAAGAATGAATGAATTATTTCTTCTAACTATCTATTCACTGTAGGCCTGATATTCATTGTAGCTTCTGTCTAGAAGGTGTGACATTAGGTTTTCCTTAATGTAAAGAGTTTCTTTCAGTTATTTCACTATTATTGTCGTTTTTCAGACTCCTCCTTCTTTCATTTGCCAAGCCTCAGCACAACTGATTCCAAGCGTGACTCACAATCCATAGTGTTTGGAGTGTCTTGTTTTAAGCAAATAGACAGTAAGGTGTGTTATAAATTTTGAATTTTGTAATGTCTGACTAATAAATCTGTGTTATGCCAGCTCCCAGTATGTAAAATATTTAGATTCCTGATAGTAACTTCCTACCACTCAATGGAATCTTTAAGATTTCTCCAAAAATCTTTCCAAAACATATTTATTAATGGAAAATGATTCACCATATGAAATAATAAATAATGTTCACTTGATAGTTTTGTAATAAACGTCTGACAGGAAGATATACACAGTTCCCAAAGTCGTTTAAACTGTTTTAATCGCATAGCTGAGTAACATACAACAACACACACCAAAGTCGATAATTCATTCTCTCTCCCAGGTGCTTTTGATCCTACAGTCTGTATTCTCACATTGTGTATTATCAGTGCTTTCAATAAGCACTGACGGCCGATGAAAAGCGCCGGCTACTTTTCCCCCTAAATTTAAGTAATTAAAGAAAGATTCTTTGTATAAAATTAAAGTAAAGTTGGTTCGGTTACTTTTCTCTAACCAGCTGCCTACTTCAAATGTTATTGAAACCCCTGTGTCATGCACAAAGTGTCCCACTACAGTTTTCTAATACTTGTGTTATGTAACCATAAAAGAAGTAAACTAGGGAAATCTGCATTGATAGGAATTTCGAACTCTTGCTTTAGCAATGTCTAAGACACAAAAAAACTCAAATTTCAAATTTCAAAAATGCTGCCAGGTCAAATTGTTAATGCATGACAATAGATTGACTGTAAATGGTGATTATAAATGTTTTTTTTCAAGGAGGTCCACTAAGATGCAGTAAGCAAAGTTGGTAGAAATATGCTTATGGTGTAATGTATTTACATGTACAGTGTACCATGTGTGTTGGACAGGTAGGGAAAGATTTGAGGAAACGGGGGAGGTTTACAAGAGATTTATGGCATGTTGGAAGATGTATTTCGAAGATCAGTGAATGATACACATGTTTCATCGACATCAACAGGATTTGAAAAATAAGACAGATGATGTTACAAGAAGTACTGTTCAGAAGAGTGTGTGTATTCTTTCCTGTTTGGTGAGTCCTATTCTTACTTTACTTAATTTGTGTCTTCCTGGGAAAGGTACTGATCTGATCTGTATCATCCATTATTAGGAAAATTTTCCTATATTTCTTGCACAGTAGTTAATCCAGAAACACATTTTGGAATGGTGAAGGTTTGATACATTTTTTTTGTACAGTGTTTTGATTGAGAACTTTTACAAGTTAACCAAATAGGATGACTCAGGTTCTTCATTTTATAAAAGTGCCTCAAAAATGTTTCTACCACACTTGGCATATTTTGTCACCCACACAGGGTAACTTTCAAGTTATTTGTAGCCGGCATATAAAAAAGGTTTAATTTCAGCATTTTTGTAAATCAGTGTTGATTGGTCTACCCAGGTGGGGATTCAGTGCTAAATTCAGACAGCACAGATACTGTAAATTAATCAGAGTACTTGATTTCATTATGAGTCAGCCATGTGATATCTTCAAAATTGATTGTCTTGGGGCATGAAGCCTATTTAATGCAAAATCTCCGACTACGTGTTTATTGACAGCACATCAGAGCTGCCATGCAATCTCTGGAGATCTGGAATCCACCATTCAACCACCCACCCCCCTCCCCTCCTCCCATTTATTTTTTCACCTACTCTTTCAAAACAATTTACTGCACCCACCTCCCACCTCCAGTCCTTTTCTATGGCAGTGGACCAATTTTTGTTGTGGCTTCAACATGACTTGAACGTTTAAGGTTACCCTATACCTTTGGGGGTGTCTTGCGTACAAGCGATGTAGCGCGTCCGGTTTAAACTGTAAATACCTAAACCCCTATATCAAATTAAAGCTTATAGGGCTGACTATCAAACTATACCAAGAAGTTTGAAAGAAAATGAATTGTTGAATTTTTCACAGCATCTAAATGCAAGTGTCTGAATCAGCTTTTCAAAGCTACAAGTCAAAGCAAATTTTGTCTGTCATGAATTTAATTTGTTTTTAGACAGAAAGATTTTTTTTTCGTACCTAGAAGAGTTGGCATATCTGGTACATTGGTTGTTGTTATCATAATTTTGTTTTCTTTTTTTAACTGAACAGCCCCTTTATGGATATTTAAGAGAAAAACTTCAAGTTGCCACAAGGGTGTATTTTGAAGAGAAGGACTTTTCAAGAACAGGAATTTTAGAGGTAATTTGTATCAGCCACAGAGGACTAAAATGAGATTGAATGTGTGTGGCTACCAAAAAAATGCAAACGTTTCAATGGAAAAGAACAAGTTACAGTGACATTATTCTTATTATATCATGTAGTCATGTTAACTCACATATTGTAGCTATCTTATCAGGGCTACTTATTGTTAGGCCAACTAATTCCAAATGTAATGGGGACCACTTTGTTTAAAGCCCTACAGTATTTTGTTTGAAGAGTGCACACCATTCCTTCTGTATCAGTTCTCACAACCTGTTTTCTGGCCACCTTTCCTCATGCTGCCTCTTTCTTTTCTTTTTTATAAAACACAGGAATTATATAAAAGTTTAAATATGTCTCTTTGGCCAAGTCTAATGGAAGAGTCTTTGCTGTTTGTTGGTGAGTTTTTATGTGGTGTTTGTTGGTGTCTTTCTTAAATTATCCAGATGGGTTGGGTACTATAAACCATCCCTACACACCCCACACCCCACACCCCACAGATGCTTCACACAAAATTCAGTGCTACCTGGGGGAGGGGGGGGGGCTAATTTACCTTCAGATTTAGCATTATTGCTGAGGGTTTCTGTGGGTGGGAGCTGTGTCAACCTTCTCCATTTATTTTGTAGGTCTCTCAGCTGCTGAATTGGTCAGAAAATTTCGACATAGGGTGAGTATATATTTAATAAGTGATCAATGTGCAGTATATTAAGCCATTATAAACTCTCAAACTAAGTTTGTTTTTTTGGTTGTGGGGGGGGCACTGAACAAACCTTATTTACATAATTTTTTATATAATAAGCTCATTTTGTGCATGCTTTTCCTTCTTTTCAGATTGTATCTCTTTTTAAACTACTTCTTCTAGAGAAAAAGGTAATGACTGCATTGTTCTCTTGTAACTTTCTCCATGAAAAACAACTGGGCATAAATCAAAGATTGGTTGCATAGGTTGAAATGAAAAGTCATTACGATACTGGACAAGATTAATTTGCTCTCCTTGTTTATTGTTTTGGTCTAAGTTTGGTTGACTTAAATTTCATTTTGTTATTTTTCAAACCAGTGTTGCCAGGGCTGTGCTCTAGCGGCGCCCGGTCGCCCCTGGCAACTTACTTTTGCCATTGGGAGACAGGAAATATTAGTTTTTGCACCAAACTTATATGCTGGACGCCCTAGATTTCAAGGGTTTAGAGGTTTGGGCGCCCAACTACTTTTCTTAGAGCACAGCCTTGGTTGCCCTTGTTTTCTTCATCTGTTGTTAAGTGAAACTGATATGAAAAAGAATGAAAGTAAAGCTGGTTTGAAAAATTAACTGCAGCATTCACAATGATATTCTGGAGTTGTCAGAAAGTTTTGCAGCTTTGTATTGAAGCACAGTAGGTGGCCATTTTGCCATCTTTTTCTAAGTAAGGACTGAAGAATCAGTGGAGTTGCTGGCCATGCAGGAACACGAAGTTACTGGCAATTTTTGTTGGCTGTCAGCTGCTTTTGACATCCCTGATATTCTGTTTTGGCTTATTTGATTATAATCTCACAAATACAGCTCTGTTGTCTGTCCCAATGAACATAATGCCATAATAAGGTACCATTATAATAGTAACTGTATAACATGCTAGAAATGCTCTCAGTTTTTTCCATAATATCTCAGTGAACATAAATGGTACGTGCAGGGCTGTCATTAAGAGCCGGGGCCTGGGATTTTCCCCTGGTACTTTGAGGTATATCCCCGGCTACTTTGATATAAAACCAGCATGTTGACTTCAATACAGCAACTCAAATCCCTGGCTATTTTTTGTAAATCTCCACCTACTTAAAAAAGATAGTGACAGCCCTGTACATGTAGTATTGATCCATCAGTGTATACTCAAGCTGGAAAGTGATAAAAACTGGTGTGCGCCTCCTTACATCATTTTAAACATCAGTGGCAAATTTGCCTTAATGCTCAATGCCATGATTTGCTCTAAATTTAGTACTTTCCTTGTGGTAAAAATTAGCTACACTGTATAATTTGTGTATTCACCAAGTTTGTCCCAGACATGAACCAGACCAAATAGGCAGGAATCTCAGATGGAAATTGAGCTGTAAACTTTCAGATTGTTATGCCATACTCTTATCGTCTGGGTACAGGGAGACCAACTGTCAGGGGACCTTTGAGTAGCTTTAAGGTCATTTTAGGTCACTATTACAGGAAACATATTTTCCATAAATACTGCTGTTTTTTGTATTTTTAAGGTTATAGTTCATGGATTTCCAGTTGGCAGTCTTTGCACACAGCTCATGTCAGTGGTTTCCCTCCTTCCAAGTATGTTCTTTTTCTTCATCAACATGGTCCATTTAACACTTCTTCTCATTCTAACAAAATTACTTGAAGCTTTTCAAACAGCAAAACGTGTCATGTTTGGATGTGGCAATTAATTTAAGCTTATTGTTTGCAACAGGAAAGTGTTACTGAGCCTTAATTTATGGCAAGCAACTGGCAACAGGGGATGTTTCTTCATCTGAAACACGTTTTGTCATTTGGTGTTTAGACATTGAATCTTAACTTATGACAAGCAACTGACAATAGAGGAAGTTTCATTCATATTTATTGCATCCCACTTCTTTTCTAACATGCGCGTCAAGTTAAAATAATTCATTATTTAATATACTCCGTTCTACCTGTATATCTTACTGTATATAGCGTTGTTGACCATTAATTATTTTTAGCATCCTGTACTGCATACTAAAAAGATTAATAAATATGTTTTTATGTATATGTATGTCTGAAACATGTTTTGCTGTTTGAAAAGCCTTCTGTGGTTTGTTTTGATTTTAACATACAACATATGCTTCTTGTATCTTGTGATTGGCTGAAAATGTAACAAAAGGGTATTTATATTGTTTTATTTATCAGTTAAAGTCAGCCAACCTCTACTCATAAGCAATTTCATGTTCTGATTTATCTTTTCTAGAAATGATTCAAAGTGGTTTGGCGTATGCAACGCCGAGAGAGAATGTTCTGGACAAGTCTGAAAATGTATGCAATCACTGAACATTTATGTGGAACTTTAAGGAACCATACACTGGGGTAGTGTTTTAGGGATGTTAAAACCACCTTATTCCTCCCTTCTTGGAAATATGAAGCCTGTTTGACAAGTAGAGTTTTTTGGGGAATATTCCGTCGTCAGGGGACTTACTCAGTTTTCGTAACGGGCGGCATATTCTGCTCTCGATGACAGAATGGAGAGAATGCGTTTTGATAGAATACGCAGAATGTGCATTGTTTTGGGAAAGTTTTGGCGGGAAAATCGCGCTCGGCTTCCTAGTTCGACCCGGTGCCGTTACGTTTCAGCGGAAGTTCAGACTTTGCGTTTTCAGCTGAGTGTCGAAGGAAATTCCCGTTCGCTTTGGGTTTGCTTTGCTTTGGGCTTTGATTGTTTTAGGAAAATCGCGCCACTTTCTCATTCAATGCGAAGAAAAACCAGAACCAATTGCGAATTGCACGCGCGTAATTTCCCGTACTTTGCACCGGCTGCAAGTTTCAAATCTGTTGGTTGATTACTTTGCGTCTGTTGTAGTTGGTCACAACAGCTGCTTTGGTACGACACTCAATTGAAAACTGCTTTATGGATTGTTTTGGAAAATCTTATTCCGCGATTGATTCCGCACATTTGCTAATTCCTGAGGCGGTACAAGAACAACTCACGGCTAGAATAAACTCAAACAAGTATGTGTCGCCCTTAGCGATCTTTGCCTGTGGCAATGTCAACGTCTCGGCAAAATTGCTCCAAATCGTCACAACTAACAGTGTTTATGATGGAATGGGGAAAAGAGATAACTATACGTTTGTAGTGATTTGCTTAAAAAAGCGCTGCCTGTTTTGTAGGACGTGTTCCAGCCACTCCACGTTCATGAGTGTGAGCAGTTATCAGTTGACATATTTGGATTACCATTAGCAATTTTTACAAAGGTGAGTAATGTCATGCGAAGTGATTATCATTATGGTGATAAAGGGTATTTTCGTAACTTTTTTCAATGTGAATTGGCTGTTCTTTTCTCGTGAATCGTGATTTTCATAGTACTTAGCCGTTTAGCGTGATTTTGCAAAATTGTTTTTCGTGAAACAAGAAATAAATATTTAGTTTGCTGTGAACCGTGATTGGCATTGTCTTTGGTTTTCGTGAATTGTAAAGTGACCTTTTTATTTTAATAATAATGATGATGATGATGATGATGATAATAATAATAATAACAATAATAATAATAATAATAATAATAATAATAATAATAATAATAATAATAACAATTTATTGCTGATTAAACGCAAATTAGTGAATATGATGAAATGCGCCTTACAATCATAAGCTTTACAATATTACTCTAAATTCTTTACAATTCTCAAATCAAACCAAACCAAATTAAATGTTGGTTTTTGAAGAGAGGGGAAAACCAGAGTACCAAGAGAAAAACCTCTCGTAGCAGAGTAGAGAACCAACAAACTCAGCCCACTTATGACGCCGAGTCCGGGAATCGAACCCGGGACACACTTGTGGAAGGCGAGCCTCTGATCACCGCGCCAACTCTGCTCCCCAATTTAACCGTGAAACGTGATCTAGACATCCCCTTTACCATTCTCTATCATGACCCGCCTGGTTACATGTAAAATCAATCTTAAAGGTCACTGTGGCTACGGCGTTCTGCTATTTTTTTTAGAAAATCGCACGACTTCGATTTGTCAGACATGTTTGATGCTACTCTGGTTTAAAGATTGATGAATGTAACTTAAAAAGTTACAATTCACCACCCAATCTTCAATAGTAGCATCAAACCATGTCTGATTGTCCACCTGGTTGCAGTGTGAACTTGAACATACTTTGATTTATGTTGGTACGAGTAGTTTTGGAAATTCTTGCAATTGCACGAGCCCTGAAGAATTTGAGAACTTTCAAAATCACGAGTACCTGTCAATCAACAATTGCTCAAGGATGTGCGATTTTTGTATTTAGTGTGATAAGCTATTTCATCAACAGTGCAAAAGGTTGCCACTTTCTCTACTACAATATTCCTACCTTGGTCGTATTTTCGAGTTTGTGGGAAACTTTACTGTAGATTATAAATGTCGTTAAACGTACAAGCAAACTATGAACATGACTCCACTATTATGGGCAAATTTAGTTCATGTAAAATATTCCTGTGGCAACATGGTGTTGTTTGTTCAAAATTGTGCAATTGCACTTTTTTAACCGGTAAATGTCATCTTTTTTTTTTTTTCAGAATTCCATATTTCATCCTTATTTATCTTTACAACAAATGGAGCTGTTAAAGAGCCCTAACGTTCGTAGTTTTGTCGCTGGAGCGTCGAATTATTTGTTCAAACGACAAAAGGGATTATCAGACGTTTTGGTTGATGTGAGTATCTAACGCTAAGAGTATTCTGTTTAGGATAATTAACAATTAGACCTGTAGCCTTTGAGGGCGAAGGGTCTAATTGTTTTAGTATCACCCAACTAGTCGGACAGAAAAGGCAATATAAAAGTTAGCAAATGCAAGTTGAAGAAATATTTAATTGGGAATAAAACGAAAGAAAGCGTTACGCTCGATTGCTACTCCTCTAGTAGCGTAGCCAATCAAAATGCAGGATTTGCATTAGTCCACTAGATGGGTGATACTAATAAACATTAATCCTTGTCATACATAATCCATCATTTTTAACTCCCAGGATAAATTGACGTCCACAAGCAACGAAAAGCATTCTTTTATAATTTTGTATAGTTTGTGCTTGTTACAAAAGAAAATGAAAAAAAGAAACAAAAGATGTTTGAACGGCTTTAGTAGACCTAAAGCGTTGATCAGTGTTCAACGTTTTAGGCCTTACTCAACCCACTTGTCTTAGCGGCTACCAAGAGCTACGCGCATTTTCCCGCGCTAAACATCTCGCTGGCACTGATTGCATGTTTCCCGCGCGCGCAAACTCGAAGGGGGCATAAAAGAACCCATGCACTCCCCACAAGAGTAGGGAGCGTAGTTCGCGGTGTTGTGGTTTGACCTTCTTTGTATCTCAAGGTCAGGCCCCGGAGGCGTTTGGCGATGGGCTGACCACGTGTCACCAGAAAAGCCTCAGTTGGTTTCGAAAACCAACTGTCGTAAGGGTACATATATATGTTGTGCCGCGTAGCACTATAAACACGTACAAGTGGTGGAACAGAGAATTCACTCTGAAGTGTAAATGAAAGTGCTAAGAGAAACCCATGAAAAACCCACTGGGCTAGTAAAGGGTATCAGGGAACTAGGCGAGGCAAAGAAAAAATTCTTATGACCTCGGTGGGAATCGAACCCATGTCCCGAACCCCGGTCGGACAGAGAAAGTGGGAGAGAAAGTCTCTATCCGATCTCGTAGCTTAGTCGGCAGAGCAACGGTAGATCTAATCCGGAGGTCGTGGGTTCGATTCCCACCGAGTTTTTTTCTTTGCCTCGTGTGGTTCCCTGATACCCTTTACTAGGGCTAACGCCCAGTGGGTTTTTCATGGGTTTCTCTTAGCACTTTAATTTACACTTCAGAGTTAATTCTCTGTGCCACCACTTGCAACTGTCTTAAGGCTGAGTCATTTGCCTAGTAACCAGACGGTAAAGCATGCGCCGCACCGACTTGAACTTTGTGCACAGCGGGTATATATGGCGAGGTGCATTTTCCCGGGCTTGGCAATAGTTGCTTTTTTCACGCGGTTGGCTCATTTTGCACACTTACTATCAGGTGTTATTCCGTGCTTTGTATTCCCTATGCTTCGCACTAGTAAGATGTTTCCCACTCAAGTTGCTGTGGTTGCTGTCTGAGTATTAAAATCCTTTAAGAAAAAAAAAAGAAAAAAAAGTTCATTCCACTACATTTATTTCTCTCAAAAGCTTCAGGACGGCTCTGTGGAGTTTCATGATCCCGAACTAAATGAGCAGCTTTCGTTATCAACCGCTGACCTGAGGTTCGCAGACTACCTTATACATCACGTCAATGACTATGTTGAAAAAGGAGAACATGAAGCGGGTTAGTTACATTGTGCGAAGAAACTTACAAGTATCTTTCTAATCCTATTAATGTATTCCAAGAAAAGTTTTTCAAAGCAGGCGTGGTTTCGCACTACTTAACCTTGGTCGACCACGATGCCTCCACATCGGTGAAGATACGACTTTTGAAGTGGTTATACGGAAGTTGGCTGAACTTCAGGCGAGAAGTAACGTGCTCCATTTCTCACGGCGCGGTTAAAAAAAAAAAACATGCCTTTGTATCTGTGAAACAGGCCAGTTCAGTTTAGCCTCAGCTTCAAAGCGAGTCTGATTAATTTGCATAGCACTGCGAACAATAGCGCATTTGTGCAATTCCTCATTTAAATCACGTTGTTCTTATGCTAACCAGTCCACATTTACACGAGAAAGACAGGATCTAGGATTGTCACTCAACTTGCAACTGTAAAATGGACTATCACCCTCGCTTTGTTAAAGAAGTTCAAAGGAACTCGGAAATGGCTTGTTGCTATCTTGGACCTTCGCGTTTACGTTGGTTAACAAAAACCGTTCGTTTCCAAGAAACGGTTTCGAAAAGGACTCCTTAAAACGAAGCAACAAGAAGTTTCCTTTTGCTGATCGGGTCACAGAGCCAGATTTGATCATTTGCGTGGATGGAAACAACTGCGAGCGACTAAAAAATATTTGTACTTGTTTTTTTTTGCAGGCTGGGACGGCAGTGATGAATGGATACGAGCTCAGTTTAAAATGTATTTGATGTCCTTGTTATCCACGATTCAGCACACAGGTTTGTGATGACGTTCATTGTCTTAACTCCTGTTTTTGCTCTCAAGCTAACTCTGCCACCACAGACTTAAGTCGGTGTTTTGGCGCTTTGATGTAAAAGACCAGCTAACAGCCGCGGGTGTGGCGGGAAGTCAACGAGGTGAATTGGCTCGTCGCCAATCGATGTGCTTCATCGGGGTCTTAACTATGTTGAATCTCTTTCTGGCTTAGGTTTTCTTTTTGCTTTTGGCTTAGGTTGAGTTTCTTTTTCATTTAGTCAAGGATTCTGAAATTTTCCACAAAAAGGTTTGAAATGTTTCTGTGTACAGGGTAAGAACGAAGGAGAATGCCTTTCAGTGCTATCAGTACTTTATATAAAATTCATCTCTTTTTACCATTACTTTTCCGTTGGATGCAAAAGCGAAGTTCTTTCTTGGCCGCACTGGTATCTTGCCTCTAGCCTATCAGCAAACTCTCTTTTGGGTTCTTGCGCGAGATTTATTTCGGGCACGAGTGGTGGATATGATGCGAGAAGATTGGGATCGAGACACCAATAAAGAGCTTGCTCACAGGTTATCTTGCCTCTGAAGCGCTGTGCAGTAGTTGCCAGGCTCCAGATTCACGAAGTCCTCCTAAGTTGATGTACCGTAAGTATTGTTTTCTAGCATAACCAAACAATGGGCTATTGAGAGATAACAATACTCAGGAGACATGTTGAATTAGGAAGGCTTCGTGAATCTGTGTGCTTACAAACGTACGAACCGAACCCATGTGTTCCAAGTCCGGAGAACTATTTCCAGCAGATAAGATGTAATACAACTTATACAGGTTTGTCCACTGGAAACTGACTCATCTGCTGCATAATGGTATCCGCCCCATCAAAAACTGGAGCCCGTTAAATAAAGCCATCCAAAAATTTTAAAGGAAAAACCTGTGTCGTGTTCTTGCAGATGGTGAAGCAATGATAAACTACAACGAACAGTTTGTTGAAGCCTGGAAACAAACTACGAACTATCAAGTGTGGAGGGGTAAAGAGCATGCTGGGATTGATGACGTACATGCCGGGTAAACACGTGTTTTTTCAAGTGTGTCGTTGAAAAATTTATCGCTGATGAATTAAAATGGAGTATTTTCTTTCTACACAGGCATCCATTTCAAGGACAGATGGGATTGTCTGATATCAAGATACGACTCTCCAAGTAAGTGGCCACTGTGGTAACATTTAGGATCGACCCTGTTTTTCATCCCGTCCACACGTGTAAACCGGGCTGTTTCATGCGAACTGTTTTTTTTTTTTTTGGGGGGGGGGGGGGGGAAGGACTTTCGGTCACACACGAAATTATTACAAAGGTAGTAAACGAATATCATCCTATAGCTATTTTTCCAAGGTCTGCAACTCACTTCCACCTTGTTAACTCCAAATTCTCCAGTATGCATGAACTTATTTCCAAAGAAGCTGAACTGTTGTATACGCGGAATTGTTGGAAAAGGTATACGAGGCAAGTAAGGACGCTTGCAGTCGCCTTCAAAAAGGAAAACTAATGGTATCATCCTTGTCCTGACAATTATTTTTTAAGAAATGGTATACCTTTTAAATAGCGAAAAATGGCAAGTCAAAGTCAGCTTTCACCGTTTGGGATACAGAATTTAACTTGACGAAAAGTGGCTATTACTCTTGTCGATTTTTATGCGAACTTTGGTGTTTAAAAAAATCGTTTTCATATCTTATAAACGAGGTGTTTGCAGGAGGCTAAATACAATTAGTTTCAGATTGTAGCGTTGTGTCAAGCGAACCTTTTGCAGCATTGCCACGTCTCCGTCTTGAGTTTAGTTTGCACATTATAACGAAAGGATACTTGCCTTTTGTGTAGTGTCATGCAAGATGTAGCCGCAAAGTCAGAAAGAGGCCGAAGGATTGGGCAAGCTGTGGCTGACACAGGGAAGGCAGTAGGTAGGTGATAGCAAATATAATACTGTTTCCGCCTGATCTTGCTTTGCTTTACTGCTTTTAATAGTAATTATGGCTTTAAAAGTGGCTGGTATCATTGTTCCTACCTTTATGCATGCCAGCCCTCCTCCCTCCTTCCTCTCCCCTTGCGTACCACCTTCCTTCCTCCATCCCTACCTCCCACCCTCCTTCCTCCCATACTCCCTTCCTCCAACCGTCTTTCCTTCTTTCTGCCCACCCTCTTTCCTCTCCCCTTACCTGCCACCTTCTATCCTCCATTCATACCTCCCACCCTCCTTCCTCCCACACTCCCTGTCTCCAACCGTCTTTCCTTCTTCTGCCCACCCTCCTTCCTCTCTCTCTGCCTACCACCTTCCTTCCTCTCACATTTCCTGTCTCTAACCCTCTTTTTTTTCTTCCTCCCACCCTGCCTTCCACCCTTCTTGTTTTCTCCATCCTGCCTCCCACCTCTCTTACTTCCTATATCCTTCCTTTGTCTCCTTTTTTATTCACAAAACATGCATTACCAAACCACTAGTGTTTGTCACATTCCCTTTCTACAGCCTTGTAAAGTCTTGGTATAATTGCCGCGAACGCGTGAGGTTGCTCTCCCTTTTGCCCTATAATTTCCCTTGAAACAATATACGTGTCATGCAAACCATGCCCCTAAACCTTGAGACAATGGCAGCTGCAGATTGTAGTATGGACAAAACACGCGCCCTTAATCTTCCTACCTTGCTTTTTACCTTTCAGGTGGGGCCATCAACAGCGCACGCTCATTTGTGACGTCATGGCTATCCGAATTGACGCAGTCAGCCACAGAAGAGGATGAAGACGAAAAGAAAGATGAAAAAGAAATACAGGAAGAGAAAGAAGGAATAGTAATGACAGATAACATAGAGCTATAACGTCCTGTTACGGCGAAGAAGAAAGTCTATTTATTTGTCTCGACCTGGGGATTTGGTTCCAAAAGACAAGGAATTTTTCTCATTTCTATAATGACTAATAACTATTTGGAAAAAGCCATGTATTAATTATTTATGATGGTGATGGTGTAATATGCCCGTGAGAATGATGAGATGCTAGTCGCTTGGCAACGGGCGAAAGGACAACTGAAAAGAAATCAGAGTCCAGGCAGGAATCGAACCTACAACCTCCGTGACACCGGTCGGATGCTCTAACGATTGAGCTACAGGAACCCCTGGTGAGCTAGGTTGTTTATCTAGGTTCTTATACGAGGTGTCCCACTGGTCCGCGGGCTCGACAAAGTAAATGTGATTCAGACATGATAATGATTATTAATGATGGTAATGGTGTAATATGCCCGTGAGAATTCGATTCCTGTCTGGGACTCTGATTTCTTTTCTGTTGTCCTTTCGCCCGTTGCCAAGCGACTAGCATATCATCATTCTCACGGGCATGTTACACCATTACCATCATTAATAATCATTAACATGTCGTTTCACAAATATTCATGAAACGAGCATGGCTTCGAGTACAGTTCCCGCGCAAAATTATTCGTATTTTGCATTGACCTTAGCCGGGAGGTCAGCATATCAATGCCCACTTCCGGTTAGGTAACGCAAGTCGTTATGGTGGATCATGAACGAAAATTATTTTGTTATTCCACAAAATGTTTTGAGTTCGCATGATGCCAAAGTTTAGAAAAGCGAAAGAAAAGGAAAACAAGAGGACAGTATAAAACGGCCGCAACAAAAAAAGAAGAGGCATCGTAAATCATATGATCAGCAGTTTCAGTTAAAATAAAGATAGTGAAAATCTTTGTAACCTTGCATGGTCGCCTCATAACATCATCAAGTCACCATATGCTTTATTATTATTATTTTTTTTAATGAACGTTTATGTGAACATGAGAACATGAAATTATTCGGTTAAAACAACGACACCAGGCATTTTGAAATGGAGCTAAGCGACATGATCACAGTTCATCAAGTATGGCTCGAAAAGGTTTCAATACTTTTTAAACAACAGTTCTTTGATAGGTCTCTCCTTGAAAATGATATAATGTGTTGTCTGATTTTAGTTTAATGAAAATCTTCTGTATTTTTGGTGGACTTATGAGATCGTATCAAGTCATCACATTTATTTTTGGTTGCAATGACTGTAATTCATTTATGTCACTCATCATTTTCCTGCAAATCTTGTTATCGGTACCTTCCAAAAAAATACGGCAAGCGAATGATACATAAAGAATGGATGGATGAATTTGAGCATATGAAGTCACAGGCGTCCCAAGCTCACGTTTAGAGAAAGCGAAGAATTATTACACATTTATTCATAAAGGCGTCACGGCTGTGCGAGTTGGAACGTGACCTTTCATCTTACGCGGTGTTAGGTTACAGCAGAACCGTTGAGAATTTTAGCGCGTTATAAGACTTTGTATGGGGAAAAAAATATCGTTGATTTACAGCGCTAAATGCTTTGAAATATCCACGTTTTTTAAGTAAGATGATTAAAACAAACTTACCTCATGTGTGTCCGTTGTGTTTTTTCGTTATTTTCGCTGTTTTGGGCGTTTTATGCCATCACTGTTCTTCCCTTCATAAGACGGAGTCAAGGCTGCACACTCGGGTT
>OX419343.1:2015363-2052211 GCA_948470475.1 Galaxea fascicularis | reverse complement strand
AAGCAAATACTGGAGTTTCCGCAGGGCCATAGGCGCCTATGGCCCCGCGGAAACTCCAGTATTTGCTTTACAAGAATTATGGGTCCGTACTACTTTTTTGATGAGGTCCGGACCCATTTTTTCTGTAGTGTAAACGCGCCTTCAGTCTCGCTAAAGGTAGCTATAGAGCCGCCACAGAAATCCAGGCTGACCAGATGGTGCTTGGCAGCTTTTACGCAACTTTTGTGATTTTGAGCACCCCCGGAGCAACATTTCCTATAAGTTAGCACCTTTTTAGCAACTCCTAGTGCTAATTTAGCTTTATTTGAGGTAATATATAGAATTGTTGAAGTTTTGAACGAGTGAAGCATATTATAAACCGGTCAAATTCTAGTCTCTTTCGCAGCCGCCCGGGCTGGAGTCACGCAACGCTCCCCGTCCCCAAGTGGGGACTATTGTAGTCAAATTCCGGATCCGGCGTTAAAATCACTATGATGGTCGGCAGTCCGACTTGGGTTTCCTTTCAAGGGCCTTGTTATCTTTAGACTTGGTACTACGGGGAGATTAAGTGTGTTTTAGGTTTAGGATTAGGGCTAGGAGTCGAGAAATATGGACGTTTGTAAACTTTAGGCTTGAAGATTATGACCGGCTGCCGGTCATCTAGCCTGCGAGCGCAGACGTATTTCCGGTTGTCGCTTCTCTCCGCCCGCGGCTACCGGTCATCTAGACAATTTGTATTATGATAGTTTTTATCAATAAAACTATATCGTTTTCTTAACGGTTACTTCGATAGTTTAGTCTGTAAATGCAGTCATTTGTAGAAAATGTCATAGTTTAGCTCAATTTTGCTGAACTTGTCAAGGAAATATCGGACTACCGGTCATTTGGTGTTTTTACAACCTTGACCGGCACGTCATTAAAAGCGTTTTTCGGAGGGAGAATCAAAAGATAAAGTTAAGCTTTAAAATGGTGGTCCAACACTGTTTCTGTTTAAAGCCTCTTGAAATCAGTTTTTGAACATCATTTCAAGAAGCTCTTTAATAACAGAATTATCGCCTTGGGAACAAAAAGCACAAATTGAAGCTTCTTGGCACGTACCACCTATCTATCTATCGTATCTATTTGAATAATTTATCTGCATGTAAGTAAGTTTATGGGGTAAATAAATTGTTGTTGTTGTTGTTGTTGTTGTCTCCTGGCGTCCTCTTTGAAGTTCATCAGTTTGGACGATCACAATGTACAATGTTCCGTGGCCGATGAGAACTCGTACGAAGAGTATAAACAAAATTCTGTGCATGGTATAGTACAGCAAACGAAACAACAACGTAAACTTGATCAGCTTGCCATTCGCCAACACATTCACCAAGCTTGTGCTTCGAAGTCACATGACTGCACAGGCGTACCAAGAAAAGTGCACACACACACGTCTATATTGTCTAAACTAGTGAATGTGAATTTTTGAAATCTTACCGAGGATTTGAACTGCGGATTTAAGATAAGTGATCATCACAGTTATGAACACTACTTGAGCAGTAGTGAATATACAGTTGAAAAAGGTCACTTTTTGTGGTGGAGTCAACCTCTGCGATACCGGTGCAGTGCTGTATCACCAGGAGCTGGTCATTTTTTTTGTGGGTTCGTAAAAAAACCGTGAGTGGTGAATAGGTGAATGTGAATATATAAAATCATATACCTGAACTGCAGTTTTATGATGAACAGGTCACGGGTTCGACTTCCGCGCAAGCTTGATCTTTTTCACCAGAGGCTTTATTTTCACTAATAGTGTTCTATTAGCCGCGATGATCACACACATCTTCATTCCGGCTACGACTGAGTGTTAGTTTTAGTGATCACACCCTTCATCGGCTTCAACAGAACAGTGTTTTAATCAGCCCCATATCTAACCGATTCGGCTTGTTAAATCCACCGTCAACCACCGTAAGAAGTTAAACCAAATCCAGCTAGCAGATACTGGCAATCACGGTGATCTCTTACGTTTTCATGTTTATAAGTGACCCCCATTAATGCAGTGACTACATCTTGAAGTTATTGACTAACTTGTCAGTTAGTTTGCAATATTAGTACCGAAAGTTTCTGTGATCAAAATTCAATTTCAACACTGGTTTTGGCGTTTCCTCAGTTATGCCGCAATCCGTCAGTCTTTGCAGCGTAAACAGGTGAGCCTTCCTTCAACCTTGAGGTTGCCTTAAGTTTTCCTTGAACCTGGCTAATTGGTTTTCTGTTATCTTTTGTTTATATATTTTGAGCGTTAGATCCTGTTCGTATGTTTGCAGAACGGTAGAAATAGGCAAGACCGCATGATGTACTACTCTAGATAGCTGATAGTTTATGGGGGATGTTCAAATAGCTTTTGGCAATGGCGTGAACAGAACCGGCAGATTGAGTAAAAAAGCAAAGAAATTGTCACTGAAATTTGTCTAACTCGGTACCTTGTCAACAAAGCAATTTTTCTCTGTCATTCCGCCGGAAGGCATCTTTATTCTATCTGCGTGCATGCATTAGCAAAACAGGAAGAAAAAAAATGATTACAACAAAGTAATTATCCTGGGATAATGCACCGTGACGACGACGTAAACTGCCCGGATATACTGATTACTTTGAATTTTGCTTATCTTCAGATTTGAGACAACACCCTTATTGTTCATTTTGTGGTGAAGTAATTTGACTTCATAAAGGGCGGAAAACTCTGCAAAAGCGAATAGCTGTTTCATCGACTCGACGTGAACCAACAAAGCCACTCGTTAGCTAACGTCTTTGTTTCTATGGATTTAAGTGGAGTGCCTGTGAACTAGCTTGCAAGCTAAGTGCACTTCCACTATAAACAGTATTTTTTTTTTTTGTGGTAGATGGGAGAACACTCATGGCTTCATGATGGACTATGCAACTTGTCTGTTCAGCTGTCCGTTCTTGTATCTCGGTGAACAGACTGGTGAAACTGGAGACCGTACTCTCCTGGCGGCCAAGCCGGGAAAACGCGACAGGTACTAAACAGATTCCGGCTCGTTTGTTTGCCTTTTATCGACTGTCGGGGGAAAACTGGAAGCAATTACCGATTTGTTTAATGCAGATAATTTTTTGATAGATCTATACAGCAAAACTTCTGTGACTTCCGAGAGTGTGTTGAGTCTCTATATGATCATGTCTATACTAGGATGTTAGTGTTTACGGCACCATTTTGGTCTGCCTAAGGACGCAGTGTGCTGTGCATGCCTGTGATGACCAGTTGTTTTTCTAGCAGTAGACGGAGGGTTTTGTCTAAATGCATTGCATGCTCATTAAAAATTTAACAACAGATTTATCACTTATTGAATTGCGTCTCGCATTCGATTCTCTTAGGCTGACTTTAAAAACATCTGAAAGCAGGCCTGGAACGAATGCAGTTTATCAAAGTACGTAACTTGTGAAGTGAAGAAAAAATTGCGTTTGCAATTACTAAAACGGCTGGTTTTTCCGGCTTACTAAAGGATTGATTTGTGGAGAATGGTACTGAGTCAAAAAACTGGTGAATCATGACAGACCGTATCTACCTGTACACACGGTACGCACATGCGTACCTGAAAAAATCGAAAATGAAAGAAATGCATGAAAAAGCAAATAAATTAAAGATAACATCTCTTTGAACAGACTTTAAACAACATAAGGTACTTCAAAATTTCTTTCTACTGCTTTTGGGATCGGGTTCGTTGGGTGCCATTGTCAATCTGTTCCCGACTAAAAGCGGTCATTGTGATGGTCTTCTAGTCTTTCTTAAAAGGAATCAGCTTCATTCGTGTAGCCCTATTTTAATGAGACTGATTGCAGCTAGCTTGACAATACAAGTCTGGTTCGCCATTATCTAATGTCCAACGTCTGCCTCGGAATAATTGCTTTATATAAAATGCATGCATGCAACAAGCCTTGTATTTATTGACAGATAATAATTATTACCTACATGACATCGAGGCTAATATCCCAGAACTGAAAATGGCGCCACCTTTGAAATTTTCCGTAGCATGCAGAGCAACTTTCTGAGAGGCAAACGAGAGGTAGGAGTTTATTTAAAAGGGAATTTTCTGTCAATAATTTTAGCCTCGTTCCTTTCGGGAAAGAAAGAGAGGTCGGCTGTCCGGGTTATTATTTTAAGTTTTGACAGCCAGTTGTAATACGCGTCAGGATCGCTCGTGCGTGCGATCTCGGCGCGTTCGGCGCGTTAATATTTGTCCATATTTGCAGCCAAAACCGTGTTTTTACCGAATAGATCACAGAAATTTAATAGTTTTTCGCTTTAACAAATGTTTACGGCAAAAAAAAAAAACTCATCATCGAAATTTCAAAGTGTGTACGCAAGCTTACAATGAAAAATTTAATATCCGTCCATACAGTGTCCATACAACACTTAAGAGGTATGCCATCAGGAATAAGATCCTGATTAATTTTTAAGAATTAATAAGATCAAGAATTTCTGTTTAACAGCCTCTTAATTAATTGAAGCGTTGAACTCCTTATTTTGTTCGTACCCTATACGAGTCTGATGACATTTGTTTATTTTACATTAAATACAAATTAATCCAATATGATTTTTAGCAATGCAATAAAGCGTAGACATGATCAGTACAGAAACAAAAAAAGAAACGTTTTTTGTCGGCCGGAGGAGGACAGGAACTTGGAAGCCTAAGAAGCATGGAGGGTCACATTTTAAAATCTCTAACTTCAATGAGCATTCTGTTGATTTTCATAGCCCGGAGGCCAGCGTTTCGTCGAATTATTTTTAATACAGTGAGTGATCCCTCATGTCTTTCATTTAAAAACGTTTGTCAGTCCTTGAAATTAAAGCTAGCTAGGGATCATTTAGTTCATTTCACTGAAAAGTTTCCAAATAAATTATATTTCTAAATCATTTTGCTTTGAAAATCTGGTGAGAACGCAAAGCATAATCATTTTAACTTCCCGCTATAAGTGTTAAGGAAAATGGCGGGCCAGGCAGCACCCTGTGACATAAAGCTCTATCTTTAGTGTGATCCCCTAAAATAATATGAAAACCTATAGTGCTAAATATTTGATTTAAGTTTGAAATGAATCGAATATCGCCTTGCTTTGCTGTACGTTTTACAAGGCAACTGAATTTAAGTTACATAATAAATTATTATAGTTAAAATAATTTATGGTAAGTAAAACAATGTTAATTTGCATGTGAGTCTAGTTTAATTTCAAAATACGAGTCCATAATTTGTTATGAAATTATCATAAGTAACTCAGAGCTTCGATATGTTATGACAACAATAACCTCATCTGTATGGAGCGTCACAATAATTGAATTTCAGTGCACAAAAGGAGTAACCTACACTCGCGTTTTCGAGTGTTTCACGAACTAGAAAATTTGCCATAGTCACTCGATAGTTCATCTGATCGTTAAAGCGCATTCGGTTTCCACAAACGAGTTTGTGCAATATTTTTGGTCGAGCAATAAATGATCCGTTTAGTGGGTAAACCGGCAAATTTAAAATACCAACACGCTGGACATTCGTTTGTGAGTTTTTCCCAACTATTTAGACCTCTTCAACCTCGCTTTTCTTTTTCGTTGGCTAACAGAAAACGATTCATGATTGGCTGGTATAATGTTAATAGTTCAAATTATTTTGAAAATGTTTAACGTATCCTCACCCCAGAGAATTCGAAGGAACAAAGCCAAACAGAACGAGCTAGAGTGTCTCTTTGCTAAGTGAAGTTATGCGTGGACAATTAATTCAGTAGATTTAGCCCGCATTTTACAAGACACGTTCCTTCCTTTGTGGTGACAACCAGTCTTAAGTTTAAAACCACCGACAGAACATCACGGATATAAACAGGAATGTCGACAAGTAAGTTAAGTACATTGTTTAGCTTGAGCGTCAATTTCGCGCATTTTGGGTGTCAGTTGGTGTGAGCATGCCTTGATGCCCATCCTTGGTACTTGAAAACAGTACTCACCTCTGATCAAGAAGTGTTGCAAGACAACTGTTCGTGCCTTTAGGTTGCATCGCATACCCGAAGAAGGTGTCATCATGATTTAAAGGGACTGTGTCTATTACAAAATAGCTTTAAAAGTAGGAAAATAACTTGAAAAATTCAGCATGCACTGAGCTCCTTATGAGAATACGGCGTAGTTCTATCACTCTTAAACACTCAAGAACTTCCTCCGAGTCTGTTTTCGTCCGAAGCGCCAGTTTAAGACGAAGTACCGCCAAGTTTTATTACATAGATGATATTTTAAAGCGATGAGAACGAGAATCTCACGAGGGAATGGTATGTTTGTAATTACTTTTCACCATCAGCCGACTAAGATTATTCATTATTGACGCTAGCGCTTCAAAGGGGATTCACTTTGGAAGTTGCATAAATTACCGTCTTTAACAATCCAAGTACTTTTTGTTTCAGTGGCTTACATGTTCCTTAAAATTCCAATTCGAAAAAAACGTAACGTTTTAAAGTAAATTTTGCTTTCTGTTTTACTAGTAAAACTTTCCTAAAGGCAATTTTAACCGTTTTGCGTTTTCGTTTGGAAGATCGTCGCCCGCCAAGAAACTTCGGGATAATTTATGCATGTTTTCGATTTTACTCTCGAAGACTTGGTATTGCGTCGCGCAAAAATACAACAACACGCAAATCTGGATCGTCAATAACCTTTCATGTGTCGGGATTTTACTGTTCAAGTGGATCGTAATGCTGTAAATGTCATGTCTTGTCCGTCTCTGTTGGATGCGCTTCACTTGTCGGTGGCTATAATATGCTAAAAGAGTTGAAGCGCCATTTTCGATCAGTGGCGAGTGATGTTATAATAATAACAAATGAGGGTCTTTGTCCCAGATTTCTCTCAAAATGTAACCATAAATCACCATCTGCGCCAGCCAAAATGTCATAACATACTTAAAAACGTTGCAAAAGATGTGCAAATATCACCAAAACTACAGTTTTGGGTAAAATAGACGAGTGCGCTCCCTAGGCATTTAATGCTATGCGGTCAATGGTGTGTGACCACGGGCACTTTTGTGTGGACTCACTGAATCGTGCCGAGGATTTAAATCTCCTCGCTTTTTACACGAAAATATGTTTTGATGCCATATAAAGGCTGGTGAATTGCTTCTCTCCTCAAGAACTATCTGGAATGCCTTTGATGTTTTTAAAAAGTCGGGCTGAAAGTCGAATTAAATGTGCACCTCACGAATTTTTTATTTAAAGGGAGAAACAGTGACCATGCTGTGTGATGTAGATTTTCTTAATAAATTTTCTTTTAATGTTACTTGAATGCAGAGTAACGTTAGCACACTTTACACGTAAGTATGAGTGGTAATGAGTTTCTTTCCTTCCGGCGATGAAAATTGTTCGTAGGAAGGACGTCAGGCGAGATAATCTCTTCTCGTATATTTGAAAGAGGTTTAGAAAAACGAAGGCCGCGAATATATAAACAAATGAAGGGTGATATTGAATCCACCTTTAGATGATAAAGATTGGCTTTTTATTGATAGTGCATATCCCTTTGCCATTTGGAATAATCAGTCGGGAGCGAAATGTATCAGTTTTAGTGACAGCGCGTTAGACTACGGATTGTAGTTCGTAAATCACTGGCGGCTTCGTTGAGGTAATCGTAACCTATTAGCCCCTGTGAACTTGACAAAGCTACAAGTGTTCAACAAGTCCCGTAACGCTAAGGTTCTTTTTAACCTTCTCATATCAAAATTTCCCACAGAGAACGAGCTTCCTTTTCCTAGACATACAACGCTTTTTCGACATCTGACCAAAGATTATTTTCTCATTGGTTGTCAGGCAGCACCTGTTACCATAGCAACGGTAAAGCAAAAACTTTGATTTTGAAAAATGTCGATCATCTCGAAATCTAGTCGGACAATTCATAACAAATTTGTTTGGCATGTAAATTACTAAACCCGCACAATTTGTGGGCTGGATTGGGGAAAAATTTGAAAGAGGATTTTCAAGGAAATTACAAATACACTTAGTTACAGATTGGCCGTTTTTATGCTAGAGACGTTAAAGTCGTCAAGACGCATTTGACGTCTGAGACGTTAAAGCCGTCTGGTATAAAAACGTGACGCATAAAAGTAGACAAACTAACGGACAAAAACAAGATTTTTCTAAAAAAAGACTAGGTTCTATTCTCGGAAGACACTGGGCACGAGCAAACTCGGCTCCAAATAAACGTTAACACACGAATATATGAACAAATAAACGTGGCGGAATTGCAGCTTCTCAAATTTATGTCTCGACGTCGTCTACAAGGACAGATTCAATTATTTGTATGACAAAAATCAGTCTAGGTATGAGCATTTTCCGGCGATGGACGAGGAACTAGATTTAGCTTCGGCACATGGCTTATTTGTCTTGTCGCCTAAGATAGCAAGGAAGTAGCGAAGTGCAGATGAAGAAAGGATTCAGGGCTAAATGCGTCCCAGTTGGGGCGTCCCGTTTTTATACTAGACGCATTTAACGTCTGAGACGTTAAAGTCGTCAGTTAAGTGCGTCTAAACGACGCACTTAACAGAAGACGTTAAAGTCGTCAGACGTTAAATGCGTCTGTCTTATTTACCGTTTTTATACTAGACATTAAAGTCGTCTCGAGACGACTTTAACGTCTCAGACGACTTTAACGTCTCTAGCATAAAAACGGCCATTGATTTTGCTTTTTATCCGCATCTTAAGGAAAAAATCAAAACTTGCCACCCACAAGGCTTTCTTGTTTCTGTTCAAAGAATGATCATAGTAGCAAAACATTTTAAATTTATATTTAGCTCCCTGTGGCAACATAAACTCGTCAAAAAATTCATAATTTTCAAATCAATATTGTCCAAAGCACCCGAGCAGAATTTCAAGCTGTCACAGTTAGGGTTGGCTATGACCCTGACCTTCGCGATTCGTGAATAACCTGGCTCCTGTTGGTGTTGACTAAAAATAAGTCGAAGAGCCAATTGCATTAAATTTTTCAGTACACCAGAACATACAGGACAGCTATTTTCTCGCTTCTTTATATACATATATAAACCCAGCATTCAGAAAGACTGAAAAGGAACGATCATTAAAGCAACATATATTTGTCCACGGCAGGATTTGGTTCTCAATTACTCAAAGAAGTAGCGCGACCATCAACTGGGAGGAAATTCCTCACTTTCACGACGAGGCCAGAGCACTGAAAGGGTTTTTATATTTGTGACAGGCCTGGCATTGCTGCTGCGAGTTATCAAAGCTAACCTTCTTGTTAGCATTTTTATTCTCGGCATTTTTCAATTTTTCCTACCCCTTACGGCACTTTGTTAATTCTTGAATCTTGAAAAATTGTTACTGAATTTTGAAAAACATGGCTGACTCTTTTATTCGTGATGGTTGTATTATCTCGTAAGCCGGTCTAAGCAGTAATAAGATAGATCGTATTGATACTTGAATGATGTCATCCCAAACCCGGTTAAATCACGGCAGTCCACGGCCATAAATTGAGAAAACTTCATACACGTAATAGCAATTCTCAAGAAGAAAGAAAATATTTTCTTTTCGTTTCTTGGCTGACAAGTTCAATAAATCGAGACTATCTTCTTGCTTGCATCTGTTTACATGTAGCTTTTCATGCTATCCAGACGGTCAATATCCGGGTTGTTTCTTTCTTTTTGCCTTGTTTAAATGAAGCGCATTAATTGGCTCATCTCGTGTAGTGCGGCCCAGCTTCCAGTTACGCCTGGTCTGCCACAGCTGTTGGCGCCTTCATTTATTTGATCGTGTTTCTTTTGTTTATCTGTTGCAGGTGCGCATTCGTATGAATTCCCCAAACGCCCATGATGGCTTGAGATTTTGCTGTGCATAAAATCAAAGTGAAAATTTTAGCCCAGATCCAGCTGTCAAACGGCTGGTGCGAAACAGAAAAATATTCTGGAGTTCACGAAAAAGGTGGGATATCTAATCAGTAGAAATATAGCACGTAGACGTAGGTAAGTCAAAAGCCAATTTTGCATTCAAATTATTAGATTAAATAAAACAATTGCTGTCTCAGGGATGAAGTCGAAATTCTTTCAAATATAAATTCCTTGAATATTGCTCCGATGGAAGAATGGAGCTAATTTCACTGAGGTGTCAGGCTACCATTTCTTAACATTTATTGCCTCTTTATTTCCATCGACTTAGCTTCTTCTAAACTGCTTATCTGTCCGCGATCGTAAATTTGGTTTCAGAGCATTTGGTTTTGTGGGATTTACGTAGAATTTTTATTAAAACAAAGTACAAATTGGTAAATGTGAATGTGTCGGGGTGAAATCCATCCGAAATATTTTAAGCGTGTCCTTGATATATTAAACAGAAATGATTTTTCACATAAACCAAACAAATATTTTTGTCTGAATAGTGTACATTATTGGCAAAGGGAGGTAGCTTATGCAAACCGAAAAAATAATTCTGAAAATGATAAATAATAAATTAGAACGACTGAGAAAATCATGTGCAAAAATTTAACAACGTTCTGAGTTGTTTAGTGATTTGTATTGTGAATTTCGACTGAGTTAGCGTAAAAAAAATTATTAATCCTGAATAAGATGCTTTTGTCAGAATCATGTTAAGTGTGTTTCTTTCTAACTTTGGGCTTTTATGCCATTTCTTTTTTTTGTTATTATTTTCTGGGCGCATAACTTGTGGTGACTGATGAATCCGAACAAATAAGATCTGATAAAGGAAGATGAAACACAGTATTGGATGTAATTTTTCAAAAATGTTCTTTCTTTAAAATTAACAAACACAAAATTACTTCTTTCCATCGGTGACACAAGGAACACGTTATTCACCGATAACCATCAAAATCACTGAATATGGCTACAAATGTTTCGCCCTCGCATAATTGAGGTGTTACCACATTACCCGTTAATTGAGTTCAAACTCTGTTACTCGTAGTCGAGAGTTCCTGACTTAACAATTCAAATTTCAACCAAAATATAACGATACATTTATTTTTCTTGGTGTGAACATGTTATACACTAATTATTCATCCCTACAAGTTTTCTTTTATCAAAGCAGGTCTGTCTCAATTGCCTTTTGTTTCACAATTGTTCGTGTTTACAAAGTTTCTGAAAAGAATTCTAACCTGACAAAAGTATGTCTTTCAAATTTTATTGAGAGCCAAAACGAATTGTATACATTTTCACTGACTATCGATCGTCAAAGTCGTGAGATTCAAACGCTTGATATTTCACTTCTTCAGAGTTTCAAGACACTGGAGCCTTTTGAAGATTAAGTGTTTTAAAATTGTTTCACGGTGCCGGTCTCTGGCACATCCGTCAAACTGAAAGCATAATAATTAACAATTATTCCATTCGCGCTTGTTGGATATGAGATGGTAAATAGCCAACGAGGCCCGTAGGGCCGAGTTGGCTATAACCAATCTCATATCCAACAAGCGCGAATGGAATAATTGTTTTATTAAATTCTCAACCTTCGGATTTGCTAAATTTTATTTAAGTGTAAGGGCCCGATTACATGGCGAATTTCAGCCCGGGCTGAAATTTCAGCCCGGTCAACCGGGCTGAAATTTCATCCCGGCTTCTGAAACAAATCCTCTGAAAATCAAATCGTCGATTACATGGAGATTTTTTCAGCCCGGGGCGAAATTCAGCCCGGGCTGAACTGCGCCCCGGGCTGAAAAAATCTCATGTAATCGAAAAGAAATTTCAGCCCGGGCTGAAAAGCAGGAAATAACATGGCTGCCTGATTTTCCCGAGACTCTTCGCGCCAAATTTCATATTTGGTGCCGAGACTAATATTTCAGCCCGGGCTGAAGTTCATCATGTAATCGCAACAAAATTTCAGCCCGGTTGACTGGGCTGAAATTTCAGCCCGGGCTGAAATTCGCCATGTAATCGGGCCCTAAGAAACGACCAGAAAGTGATGTGACTTTCGGGCGCCAAAACGACATGTCTTGATCACATACGTGCACCGCCGTGCGAACAGTTGAATGAAAAATCAAAAGCGAATCAAATTAAGCTTACAGCTAAACTGAAATTACAGTAATCCAAACTTCACGGACTGCTTTGTACGGGTAAAAACCTTACTGCGGGGTTCTCAAGTGTTCAAAGCTCAAACTCATCGGGAAGAGAAATTATTGTGGAAAAACACTGGGGAAAGCTTCACTGATACGTACCGTTAAATAATCTCATCCCGAACTTTGTGGCTATTTTTGTTGTTTCTGAGACGGCCTTGTCCATAATTTCTTGAATTTCCTTTGTGGAAAGCTCACCGAATCTGCTTTTTTCATGCATTTTTTTTGGTCGACGAAACTTGCTTTTTGTTGGGTTGCCATGAAAACTTTTATGCCGATCGACCTTTGACGCATTCATTTCCAAATAAGGTCAAACGCGGGTATAATGGCTGGTAACCGAGATCTAGTGAACCAGTAAAAAAGCTAAAATTGCTTTATCCGAGGTTGAGAATTTAATAAGGTTTGTTATTTATTTCTTTGATCGTGAGCGGGCGGTATCCTGAGAATCCTGCAATCTGATTGGTTCCGGGAGCGGGCAGTATTTTCCTATCTCCTGACCACGGTCATAGTAACCAACTACGCTAAGCGCAGAGTGAAGTTGCGAATTGAAAGAACGAAGTTTCAATTTGTCTTAATTGTTTTTTTGATGACTTTTGAAAGCGAAACTTTACATAGTGTAAAAATATTCCTGACCAATTCATTTTATTGTACATTTGTTGACACGTTGATGAGACAATGTGTAAAATAAAAACATGACTTTTCCAGTTTGTCTTAATAGTTCCTCCTACCTTTTAAAAATAGAATTTAGAAATAAATAAAAATGTCATTCACCGGCCTTCGTAGGTCCGTATTAGGAAAAACTGTGCCCTCTGTCTCGAGTACCTTTCCCTGGCTACGCCCCTGTTAAACGTGAGATGAAAGATTTTGAGAAATACTTCGGGCTTATGCAGGCATTGACAAAAATTGTTTTGCGATGCCTCCATGGTGCAGTTCATCAAGACACCAACATAGTCCTCATATTTTCGTTTATTTTCGGCAGGTTATGACAAAATGGACATTATCGTAATGATAATACTGGGCATTGTAGGCGGTGTGATGATAGCTACCGTGGCTGCCTCGGGTATTTACTACTCCTACCGAACAAAGAAAGACAAAGAAAAGGAGAAAACAGCAGCAAAAATCACCAGGACTCCCGCGAGGCGATCTGCACGCGCGGAGAGCAGGCCCTTTGTTGTTTACCAGGACGAGTCTTTAGTGGATTTTGATAGTATTCCTGTGCAACCCGAGACCAGAAGGCCAATCAGGTAATGCTAGGGGAGAACTGATTGACTGTACTGAGTGGAACAGGCAACCGACAAAGAAAAATAACGACAAAACTGTAATCGGGAATTATATTAACTGAACTCAAACTGCACCCTTCAATATCTTGCACACGTGTTCTTAAAACGTTATAAAAGTAATTAAAATGTTCATAAAAAAAAGATAAAAATTAATAATTCGGGCAGGCTATCCATACCATCACAATATAATAATTGGTTGGTAACTAACTACATAAATGAACAGCAAGAACAACGCATGCATCCATCGTCCAACAGGGGGCTAACATGTAACTTTCGAATCATGCTTTTAAAATTCTTCAAATGTTTTGCAGTTCTGATATTCATGAGCAGTTTTGCCCATAATTTTGGTCCCAGGTAGCGCAGAGAATGTTGACCGTATGTTACTGTATTGTATCTAGGAACGCTAAAATCAGTTTGTCTGAAAAAGTAAGACGGTGCTGTGAGTGTTGACAACGCAAAGGCCAGAAATATCCTTAAAGATTTTAAATTCATCAGTTGATGTTCGTCTCCAGGTCACCTGATGACGTGTATCCCCCGCTGAGAGAGGAAGAGCAGGATGATTACCTATTGAGCAGTTTGGATATGGACATCAGTCCCACCTCAGTAATACCGCCGGTGAGTCACGTCACTCGCTGTTACATTCGCCCTTGTCACACGGCGGCCGTATTGTCCGGGGAGACCAAACAAGGTTTGTTTTACCGCGCCAAGCCACGGTTTCGACTGCGAGGCTTGGCGTGGGAAAACAAAGCTTTTTTGGTCTCCCGGGACAATATGGCCGCCGTGTGACAAGGGCGAGTGCTCACACCTACAAGTACAGTCCTAAGTTTAGCAATAGGCCTTATGCAGTCAGATGTTCAAAATTTATCACCAAGCCTCGTTTGCAATATTTTTTCTCATCCTCTGGACGTTTGTATTGTCCGCACGTGGGTATTATATGCAATTGCGTAAAGAAGCCTGAAAAAAAATAAATCAGGACTTCAACGGGGTTTGAACCATGACCTCGCGATACCGTTGCGACGCTCTAACCAACTGAGCTATGAAGCCACTGACGTTGGGTGCAGGTCAATTGTAGGTTCATCTGTTCCCGCGAAAGTGAAGAATGTGAGTGATGTATATGAAATGAATCCTATGAACTGCGGAAATGAAATCAAATAAAGACTGATCCTCGCAGCTGTGAACGTTATTTATATGTGCAATTGCGTAAAGAAGCCTGAAAAACCAACAATTGATATTTTATTGAGGTTGGTCCGACCTCCCGCGTGGTAGTCCACTTTTAATACTGTGGTAGTCCACTTTTTATACTGTGGTGGCCCACTTTTTATACTGTAATATATGTATGCTATTTTTTTATATTTTTACTTGAACTTGAAAATGACCTCGGAGAGGTCGAAACTTTTTTTTTGAGTGATGTATATGAAAGAAATCATATGTGAACTGCAGATATGAAATCAAATGAAGAATGATCGTCGCAGTTGTGATCGCAATTTTTACAATTGCGTAAAGAAGCCTGAATAAAATTTAGGACTTTTTTTTCTTTTTTTTTCAGGTTTCTTTACGCAATTGTAAAAATTGCGATCACAACTACGACGATCATTCGTCATTTGATTGTTAATTTTTATTAAGTTGGAATTTAGTTCATGCTAAAATTTAATTTACAAGTTTGAAATTCGAAAACAAGGCTTGGTGGTGAAAGAAAACATGCGTTATACTTAGCCAACAAGGCCGCTGACCAAGTTGGCTAATAAGGAGTTGTTCCGCAAATTTAAGCAGGACTTATTCAACACATTGAAATAATGAGTTCAGGTATTACAGTTGTCTCAGTTTTTTTCACAAAGTAAGAGTTAATTTTAACGAAAAGGTTCTTACTTATGGGCTATGGGTAGTATTTTACTCTTAAATTTGCGAAATTTATGCGTAATAAGAGGAGAATTAAAGTGCAAAGTTTTGATAAGGCTAATGTTTTTGTCGAAATATCTTGATATTTAATTCCTTTTTTAGGAGGATACAATAGAGAGGAAAGGGTCCCTGGAGTTTACTTTACACTATTATCAATTAAGGTAATTATGATGGCATAACATAAAATGACAATTAAGATTTTTTTTTAACTTTAGAAAGTAGTTGACTAAAAATACTCAATTTTACTATATTTCGTTCAAACGGCAGTTCAACTCTAACATTAACATTAATCCGTCTTGGGGATCTTCCACGGCGACTGGATACCGGCATGCCCCCCGACCCGCTGGTAGAGTTTGAGGTCAAATACGCGCACGAGGGTAAAATCAAATCCGAAGTCTACCAGACAACTTGTAATCCACATATGTACGAGAGCTTCCGGTTCGAAGTGCCCGTCAATGACCTTGGCAACCAGACGCTGACCTTCAAAGTGATTGACATGATGCAAACAAACATACCCGAACCACCACCACCACCGGAACCAGAAGACGGAAAGAAGAAAAAGAAAAAGAAAAACGAACCCCCTCCCCCTCCGCCTCCACCACCCCCCTCCCCCATACTCATAGGGTTTGTCACGGTACCTCTGGTCAGTGTAGCTATGAAGAAGTTATTGGCTGACACTGAGATTACCATCCTTCGAGACGTTATTAAGCTCAAGCCCAGGCGTTCCTCGCCAGAAAAGGTAGAGACCACTGGGGGCGAGACGATGACCACTGGAACTGGGACAGATGATTTTGAAGATGCACTGGATACCGTGCAAGATGAGGAGAAAAAAGATGAAGAAAAAGAAAAGGAGGGCGAGGAAACTCCAGAAAAGGACGAACCAGACACCTCTCAGGTACGACAAAGGATACGAGGGTTAAACACATCCCACTTGGTATTTCAGATGTGCTGCCTCCTTAAGTGAACAGGGTTGAATTATCATTATTAGTGAACATTTAAAACACTCGGTGTGATTGTTGCAAATTGTAAGGCACTGAAGGTTAAATGTCACACTAAATTGTTAAAAGGTCTTGCGTAATCTTTTAAAAGCAGCTTTAGAAACTACTGAAACAGTGGGGGAATTAAGATCAAGCAAGAGAGGATGGTTCATCCTCTCTTGGATCAAGTTTGAAATTGAGAACTTTTTCAAAGCTTGGCATAATTTGGAGCCGATCCCAGAATGACTCACAAAACTTAAAAACTACATAGCTTCTGCTTTAAAGCAAATGTGAATGTTTAATTCTCTCCCAGCATTTTCTTTAAATTGATACTATTTTTAGTGTGTTGGTTTGGTAACATAAACAGATGTCCGTTGACCTCGGCAAGGACTGATCATTCAACACAAAATGATTTCTAGGGTAACAATATTTTGGCTGGTTAACACTAGCCCTTGCAAGAGTCCTCGGTCAATTGCTTACTGGCCATTTCTCCAACGCTGAACACGTTTGACCGCAAACAGTTATTCATGTAGTTTTCAAAACAAAACTTAACAATGATAGCTTGCTTTATTGACTGGTGGCGGCTAACCTTGTTGCAGACCCATTTTATTGCTTTTGAAGAATAACTGATTTTGTGCATGCAGATTCTGTGGTCCTGTGTGGAGTTATTGCTATACTTGAACATTATGTGTTCTCTTTATCCTTTCAGTAATGTTTGTCGTATTAAACATTTAACAACCATTATTGTAGGTGGAGGAACAAGCAGTAGAGCCAGTCTCTCCCAAGCGCCCCTCGGTCTCATTTGCCCGTGAAGTAGACTCGGACGTCCCGGGGCCTGCTCTTCTGGTGTCGCTGGCATACTTAAAATCGTCTGAGAAACTCACAGTTATAATCATGAAAGCAAAGAATTTAAAGCCAATTGGCAAAAACAAAAAACCTGGTATGTAAAATTCTAAAACCGTATGTCTAGTAGGCCACAATTATTTTTGTGGGACTAACTATCCCTTATGAACTTGTTTCCGACAGAATATTTGTGCTACAGCTTCAGAGGCGACTTTTTTAATTTTGAGCGTTTCGTGTTTGTACAAACAGGGGCAATCTTTAGGGAAAAAATGTCGCATAACCCCTGCACTGACAATCACATAATTGTAGCCACACTTACATAGACAACAGACAGTTAAAAAACTAGTCGCACGAAACTGAATGATAAACACTCATCACAGTGAGGACGTGACAAAGTTGGGATCAATGTCAGAATCTAGGAACCTACGCACCTACCCCTCCCCTAACCCAACAAGTTATAATAAGTTAATAAGGTGTTAGTCTTGCGTTAGGGGAGGGGCGGGTGCGCCGTTGTCCAGATGCTAACATTGATCTCAAAGTTCTTTGTTGTTATATCACTAATGTAAGCTCACGGCTCGTACTCTGCACCCGCTCCATCGTTTTGCGTAAAATTCATGACACATGACACATCGTCGTCTCTTGCGATCAAAGGACATCGTTAACAACCTTTCGTCGATTATACAATCAAAGAACGATCTAGCTTCTTTGCCAAACAAACCTAAGCAACACTTGTGCACATGGTTACTTACGATTATTCTTTATATTTATTTATTTGTTTATTTATTCATTTTCAGATCCTTTAGTTAAAGTATATATAAAAATGGGCGATAAAAAGCTGAAGAAACGTAACACGTTGGTAAAAAAACACGACGTCTCTCCAGTGTGGAACGAAGCGTTCAGTTTTGCTATTCCGCACCGCATTTTGCACAAAATAGCAGTGCTTCTACAACTAAAGCACTTCTCTGAAAGAGGAAAAAAGAGGCTGATAGGAAAAGTCGTGATCGGATCAACGTCAAACGATGAAGCAGTAGATCACTGGAATGCCATGTTAACTGCAACGACTTCTGTGGCAAAATGGCATCAACTGGAAGAAGAAAAGCCGAGTGGAAAAAGGTCGAGTAAAGCACCCGCAAAACAAAAGACCAACTAACATTTTGTACAGCGTATTTATGTGTCGTGACATGCGCGATTCCAGACACTGTAATTGTTACGGAACCGCTGGTCAAGGAAAAACAATGTACTTATTTTTCAGTAACTTTGTGCGGAAGTCTCGGCATAATTGGCCGTTCCGAAATTCAAAAGGGAACTGGGGCGAGTTTCAAATTTTGAAGTAATCGATAAATTGACACCATCACATAAAAGATAACATTGAAATTGGTCGTTTGACCAAGTTTGACTCTTTTAGGTTGGACAGAGACCAAGTTATGGACCTTGAAACATAGCTCAAAATCCATACAAATGTCTCTAATTTTGAGGGTGCGTGGTGTTGGGGGACGCTATCCCAAAGTCAGAGACGTTTGTATGGATTTTGAGCTATGTTTCAAGGTCCATAACTTGGTCTCTGTTCAACCTAAAAGAATCAAACTTGGTCAAACGACCAATCTCAATGTTATCTTTCATGTGATGGTGTCAATTTATCGATTACTTCAAAATTTGAAACTCGCCCCAGTTCCCTTTTGAATTTCGGAACGGCCAATACGCGGTCCGAAACCGAAAGATTGAAACACCTGGGGTTTCAGAGTGGAAAACAGGTACAAAAAGGAAAATACCTCGGAAGTTTAGTTTGATTACCCCTTTCTGGTGCCCGTTGCGCAACGTTTCTCTAGGGTAGTCATAACTTTCTTATTTCCATTTTTGAGAAGGGCAGGAATACAACGACTCCCGTTACAAGTATGGTTTGCCTGCGCTGGCTGCATAAAGTTTTCCTTATTTTTCAAGATAATGATATCATCAGTTTGATGTCTGTATTTGTGACACTTTTGCTTTGCCGAATTATCAAGTTTCTGGTCTAATTTTTCGCGACGGAAAATATTAATCATTATTATTATTATTATTATTATTATTATATGGCTCTTTGAAACACAGATTTTCAAATTATACGCGAAAAAAATAACAAAACAAGAGATGTAAGTTACGTTACTGTAACCTTCATTTCGATACGAAGTTAAATTTTTTTTATTGACGCTACGACGTGAAGATACGGATATTCCCAAGTTGAAATTATGACACCACTGAAATACGTTATTTAAAAAAAAAACACTGCGTTAGTACATGTTTTGATAAAGTGATTTGGGAATAAATCGAAAAGGGAATGCACAGAGGTTCGTGGTTTAACCCTTAACAATGTTGATATTTGTTCCACTTTTATGGCCATGAATGGTTCTAGATTTTTTATCCAAAAAAGTTTTATTCCCTGGTTATTGAGCACAGACGAACTCATTTGTTATGAGATGGACCGGTTAACGCTCTGATTTTATATGCTTTCATATTTTGATACAAGATATATTACGGTAAATCGTTTTTTATAAAGACATCTTCATAATTTACCCCACTGGAAATCGAATTATCAGGGCCAAATATGGACTGAGAAGTTCACTGTTACTTAACAATCTGAGGCAGTTTATGACTCATCAATATGATTTCTTAGCACGGTTCTTTTAGTTGGGAGCTCAACGTTTTCTTTGATCCAGATGTGCGGAAAGAGAAAGTTAGAATAAGGGACTAGACGATGCAATTTTCAACTAAACAATGTTATTCTTAAAATTATTTACCTAATTAGCTGACGTCCTGTTTAACATTACACTTGTTTATTCCACTCTGGAAAGCGGAATGAATAGAATAAATATTTTATGGCTCATTCGAAAAATATGGAATAGACTGGAATAAGTGCGTCCTTTCGAGGTAGTTTTGGCGGGAAAATCACATATGGCGCACTAAGCTAACAACGCTGCACCGGAAGTCACATTTCAGATATGCTTGGTCGGACAAGTCCACCAAGAGTATTCCGTTTTAAACGGAACTGGTTAGTTTAACACCTTTCACAGCCCAAAACCGGGACGATGACTCCATATTTCTACTGCAATTTTTCATTTGGTAACAGATCCCAAAAGGCTGACTTTTCTGGTCAAAGAGCAACACCAAAAACCGCACCTCTTTGTCGTCATTTTCTAATGGAAAACCTTGTTCAAAAATCAAAATCAAAAATCTACTTCAGCAGCAAACCTTAAGGCCATGCAGACCTTGATACTTGGCTGCAAGGTTTGTTCTCACGTTTTCCACTGGCCGTGCTTCAGCCATTTCTTGAGAGCCAGTCTCGTGTATCTCAACTTTTTTCGTTAATGCTCGAAAATAAAAAAATCTGCCATAACACGAGCTAGCATAGAACTCTCCCAATTATATTCTCACTTTATAGACTTTTTACCAATAATGTCGGGCCACCCAGTCCTATCAGCAAAATATCACATCGATTAAAATGTTTGCCAGTCAAAACGCGCCTAAATTGCCTGGGTAGGTCCTAGAAACCATCCAGAGAACGGCCAGAGAGACACCTTCAGTCATGAACCGCCATGTTTACTAGGAAACATCGTTGTCGCCACATGAAACCACCTCTCATCTCTGTTTTCTTTTAGAGGCTTGCCTCCACCCTCATACCAGCTCAATGATGCTGGCCTAAGGGCTTTTGTTGATGAAAAAAGCTCGGAAAACACTTAAAAAGTGATTAACCTACCGGATTTGAGCTTATGAACTGGGTCAGTCGTTCAGTAAATTAACCGCCGATGTGGGTCACGTGACAAGTAAACCTAAATCCATAGCCTGCAGACTACTTATGTTGAAATTACTACTGGAAAACAAATAAAGGCGTGGCGAAGGGTAAAATCCGAGACTTGACGAGACCCGAGACCAAATATGCGAGGCTTCGAGACCGAAAAATATGCACTATAAACGAGACTTCGAGACTCTTTGTAAAGGCTGTCGAGATTTCGAGATCGGATGAAAAGTTTACGAGACCCAAGATTTCAGAGGTACCATTTGCCTAAATATGGATACTTATGATATGAAGGGTTAACTGAAAACGCATTTGCTTCTGCAAAATATAAAACAAACCTGGAAACTAAATTTAAATCAAAGCGAATGTTTCCTTCCAAGGGTATTTTTGGTACTGTTACAAGACCAGAACTGGAGGTAGAAGAAAGCCATTGGTGTAGTTTTTCGACCTGGGGAGGCAGCTACTTAGAAGTTGTTCATGTAATTATCATAAAGGTTATCAAGAAACAGTAAGCAAACGACGAAGACCTGGGAACTAGATAAAAAAAGCAGCTGTCGGAGAAAATATATGGCACATATTCATCTCTTGGAGAAAATGAACTAAAATATCTAGCAAATTGTGCTCTCCCTGAGATGTTACATGTTACGCCGAACAATTCTTCTTTCAATAAATTTTGTGCTTGCTTTTGTGGCGGATATCAACGATCATCAGTACCATAAATTCAAACAGCAAATAAAAAGCGGTCGCATATGTGAGAGGCTTGTCAACTCAGTCTTCTAGAAAAATCTGCACACAAGGACTTCTATTTTTTGTCAACTTTTTATTATTTTTTTTCCAGGCTAGAGAGAAGCAGCTTGAATGAACTCAACTTGCGACTAACCATTGAATGAACTGAATGTGATTCTGACAAGCAGCTGTTGTTCATGCGGTGATGAATAATTGAACATGTTGCTTTGGAAGGCAAGAGTCTCGATGTGTGTATTGTTTACTGAGTGTATTTGGCGTGGGCAAGAATTAACACAAAACAATGTAACCCGGTCAGTTGATAGGGCGCAAGAAATCTATGAACCTTATTCGTTCGTTCTTCATTTGCAGTTTTTGTTAATCGTCGACCATTTAGATCTTTCGCAGCGGAGGAGGACTTGAGGGATCCCTTCCCATTTTCATCGATACATAGAAAAATAATAAGGTTGATCTACACCACCACTGGCCTGATTTTTTTTTTCATTCTGCGGTAAAACACCGAAGTAGATGGCAAGATACCATACATATTTTAACGGCTTTTCGTTTATTGTGTTTGATCGAACTCTCGCCGTGCGGCTTAACCTGCACTGAAATAAGAATTAGCATAAGGCCAGACCCAGCGATCGAAGCAAACCATGAAGGAACATTTTCGAAATGGACTGGCACATTCAAGGTAAATTAATCTGTTTTTTATTCCTTTTCTATGATTTTGATATCGTTGAATTTTTACCTCAGTGATTTTATTCAAATTTGTCGCAGTCCGCGGCATATATGAGAAACAACATACATATTTTTGAGGTAAAAGAAATTTGAAGACATGATATATATATAACAAGATAAATACGGTGTCCTACACCAATGTAAACGCAAATTAAAGATTTGCTCTTTGTAAATATTTTTTCTTTCCTATTTTCTTCGTTTTATTCACTCGCACATTCGTTCATTTAGCGCCTTTTATTCTTGGGTTAATTTTTCATCGGTGGGTAGCGAAGATAAACTAAAAGGATCGTCATGTTTCTTGCCGCTATACAGTAGAAATGTAAAAATTTTCAAAAGCTAGTATTTAGTCAGTGTCGCCCCTCAAATATTTTATCAAGCTGAAATGTGAGCTCCATAAAACACCTCGCCAAAATGGTTTTTATATTGAGTCAATATTATTGGGTGATTTAGGACATGCATTTTCTGTTCTTATTCATTTAGTGACACTTTATAAATAGTACTTTGTGTTGTTGGAAATTTCATTATCATCCAAGCTTCCGGACGTCATTCGATTGTCGGAGGAAATCATATTTGGTATTCATTTTCCGTTTGTCAAAACATTTTGATTTACCGCCATTTAGATGTGTGGAGAATGTAGCCGTGATCTTTGTAAATTTGGAAAAAATAAATTGTATTTCGATCACTGTAATCCTAGTTTTGAGTGACGCATGCGCAGGCGGTCCAAGTTTGCCATGATAATTCTTGTAATCTTCTGTTGTGGCTTAAAGAGAATTCCTGTTTGTTTTCGGGTACAGTTCCTTGAGGAAAGTCTTTTCGGATTTCCCCTTTTCTTTATAAGACTGGAAAAGGACGTTAACATAACCTGGTAAGTGAAAACAGAGTTGATTTAGTGATGGTATAAGTTGAATACCTAAACTAAATTCCATCCTGATTGGTAAAGTACACGCATTTTTTTCCTCTATCTTTAGATGGTTCCTTCTTTCACTTCTTCCATTGACTCAGTTTATTTTATTTAATTCTTTTGAGAATCTGACGTTCCACTGAAGAAAAGATTATCGGCGAAACTCAGTACCAGCGATTCGAAAATAAAGCGTGTATCTGGCCGCGAGCTGTGGTGATTATAGTGATGTGTAACGAAATAGCAACTATTTTGACGAGCCCTTAATAATGGTTAGCTCCAATAATTTCTTGAGTTATTTATCGAGTATTTTTCATCATTTTTGTTTTTTCGCTACTACATCAACTTAATCTTAACAGGGTGTTGCCTCTGGACTATACAAGCAATGAAAAGTCGGTTTCTA
Organism: Galaxea fascicularis; assembly: GCA_948470475.1. NCBI lineage: Eukaryota > Metazoa > Cnidaria > Anthozoa > Scleractinia > Euphylliidae > Galaxea > Galaxea fascicularis. Next base: position 2,028,650 of record OX419343.1, on the reverse strand, counting down.
TTCCCGACAGAATAGGAAATATAATCAGATTCGACAGAAAAAGAAAAGAAATTATTTGCGTAAAATCAATATTTAAGTGAAATCAACAGCAATAATCTGTAGACAATATTTAAGAATTCAATATTCATGGTTGTTGAAGTGGTCATCTCGAATGTAATAATCACAACAAATATAAACCGAAGGATAACACGTTCAAATTTTCAATATCATTCTTCTTCACCGCAATTTCCGCAAGCAAAAAAATACAAGGCAAGACAAAATCAAAAACAATCATCGCCTTTAATGGCTAAATGTCTCTGTTCTCAAAATAAAAACCTATCCTTTTTCATGTGAATAATACTGTTGCATAAGCGTGGGAGAAAGTTTTTCCTAACATGACTGACACAAAAACTAATTTCTGCCATGTTGCCTCGGGGGTCCATTTTAGAAACATGATCTTGTTTTTTCATACAAATTTTCTGACATCAACACTGATATCAAAGACTATCTGCAACAGTGCAATTCGGAGATCTTCTAAAATAATTGGCCTTCTTTTTGTCAATTTCTCTGTTAGAAAAGTAAGCTGGAATTTTGATTAGCAAGCTTGTAACCAATTTTTTTGCTCAGAGTGGATATATATTTTTTGACATGATTGGCTGTCTGTAGTTGGCAGTCATCGACACAGATCTATTTTAAACCTTTTTTATAACATGGCTTGCTTAATTTTCAGTGTCAGGTTCAAGCTAGGCTGAGCTTTCCAAGGTTAATTCACATTGAGTTGACACCACCGAGCCATTAATCATAATCGTGTTTATTTGAACCCGTTTCATAAGCAAAGTATCACTAATTTCAGTATTCTCAAAAATGTGCGAAACATAGTCACAGAATTAAAATAAGGCTGATAGTCACAACCACAGGCACCACATCTCTTTGAAATTTATTTCACGGTCTTTTTTACAGACCTAATTACTTTTAGATCAAATTTTTTCCACGAATTCAGCCAGGGGCAACCATAATCTCGTACCCAGATCTGCCAGAGTCATTTTCACACCTACAGTGAGATTTAAGAACGAGATCAGGGCAACCAGACAAGAAAAAGCAGCGAAGGAATCGATTTGTATGAATTACAACTCATACAGACTGAAACTTGATAACGTTTCGTTGGAAAAGTACTCTGTGACAATAAATGGGTCTGCAAAAGTGAACGCACCAAGACGTGGGCAGTTAGCATGGAAATTATACACTCCAAGATTGCATGCACCGCAACGCATCGTTCAGTGGCATCAAAAAGCTGTTTAATGTTTTTTTTTTTTTTTGCAACCGACATCAACCAGGGCAAAGGAAGTCGGATAGAAGAAGAAAAGCTGACAATGGGAGGAGATAAATCTTGAACTGTGCAAAAATGCATTTATGCATGTCCTTGGTAGACCGGCAAGCTGTCAAGGTGTTTATCACTTCTATAGCGCATATACACAATGTTCTATGCGCTATCACGAAAATTGGATGCATGAGTTTAAATTTTGGCTAGAAACAGTAGCATTGGGGGAAAGCAGAGCCCTGACACTAAGTAAACTGTACTTAAGCGACTGAAATGATTAAAATGTAAGGTATTCACCCGATAATGTACGGTTCGTCATCATTCAAAACAGGTTGAAATTTTAGAGGGTGTTTAGCACGTGTTGGTGCTGTGACAAAATACTTGAGGTTTTCTGAGGGCGTTCAAAAGTTTGAGCTTTGTTGAACATAATAGAGCTATTTTCTGTTGATTTCAATGTGTTAAATAGCTATTCTACACGGTTCTTGTTCAGCACAACTTTGATAGTTTCAAACCTCTCTGCCCTACTCACACCGGGGACTAGAGCCTAGGTAGTTCTCAAGAGGTCGCAATCTCGCATAAACAGCGCGTTTTGGAGTTTGAGCGCAAAAGGGGGGGGGGGGAGGAGGGCATTTCCACCCCTTCCCCCCATTTCAAGGATAAAAAGAAAGAGCTGGTTTTGGTTTGGGGGAGGGGTGAGGGTATTCCGCTTTTCATTCCATTCAAGATTGTAGGTGGGCGTGCCTCGATCCAGTCATAAGTTCTTTTAGCTGTTTTGGTGTAAGAATATGAAGGGGCTGGTGTCTATAGATCGGTATAGAATGCCACTCCAAGCTTCTCGCAAGTTTAATAACTTTGACAGTTAGCATCACAGGTTTAGCTCCACTGTTAGGCATCTAACTTCCCCAAACAGCATCCAGAAATCAAACCGGTGATTCAGGGCGATACGTTATTTGTTCATCATATTAGTTATTTAGAGGAGCTTTCTACAACAGAGGTTGATTATTTTCAGTGGATTCTCAGACAGATCGTTTTTCGATTTCAAACCAGTTAAAGCTGTCAACCAGAAAGTTATTAATTTAAACATCACGCAAATTGCACAAATACCACAATTATAATTAAGAGTTGTTTATCTTGAACACTCAAAGGTCATTGTCACTATCAACTACAGCGGTCTGTTATGTGTTTTTCGCGTCGCGTCCCCCTCTACACACTTTACAAACAGGGACCAGCAATTCTTCAGAAATCAACGGAAAACGTTTTCCCTTTTGGAATATTTTTCACCAGGAACAAAGCAGAAGCACTGTAAATTATGGTATGCATCATACGCGTATTTATACCAAGATAACTGATCAGCTAGACAAAACACACTTGGACGATCAAGAATATAAAACTTTTCAGAGGAAAGACTGCTTAAAAAGGTTTTCGTGAAACGTTTGTGCAGGTTTGAAGCGAAATAACTGAACATTGCTACCTATGAATAGCAGATCAGACGACGGTTTTCTACCTGAACCAGGTAGCACACTCGGTTGTAAAGGTTTGAGGAAAAAAATTGTGCAACACTGTAGAAAATTTAGAGAAAAAAGACTGGACCGTACGAAGGTGTAGGACTTTCAAAGTCATAACTTGTTGCCCATACGTGGGTCAGGTTAAAGTCATTTGATAAAAATGCGTCAGAGTTTATGACAGAAAAAAATTACTTGTATCATGACTTCTTTCCGGTAAATACTGAATTGTATTTATTCCTATAAAGTCTTCAAAACTAATGTACGTCTGCTCAAGTACGACGGATACGATGTAGCCATCTTGATATATCTAATGGTATCTATCAGTCCATACGTTTTGTTAATTACTTTACCATGCAGTATTTTAAAACATTTCGCGCAGCGGCAGACCAATTTGCTCTTTCAAACAGCCTTTTAAAGAGCAGTTAACATTGTGAAAGACATGTGTTGTATGTGATTTAGATAGATTCTGAATAATGACAGTTTATCGCAGTGTGAGGAATTTTGAGAGATTAACCTTCGAAGTAAAAAAATCCGATATCAATGAGTACACCTGCGACAAAGATGAATTTATTTAAGAGCTTTCAAAGTCGTAATAATTTCAAGGTGTGCGCCCGTAGTGTAGGTAGTCCCATGGGGCCGAGTAAAATTAAGGATAAATCATCACGCGTTTTTTCAGAAGTTGCCGAAACTGCCCTTATCGCTCCTTGCGCGACTCGGGCACAAATGATGATTAATCCTCAATTTTACGAGGAAACGTGAGATTACTTATTTATCACTAAAAGGGCAAAATTAACTAGGGAATAGTGCATGCGGCTTATTCATTTCTCATTGGAAGCTAGCTTAATGCGAACACAAATTTCAATCAAATCTAACCAACCAATCGATTCAATGAGATTTAACCAAAGTCCTGGCGAAAAAAAACGTTTCGTTTCAAATGAATCACGTTGGCCATTGTAAAGTTTGTTTGAACTGATTTACAAAAACACAGTCATCGGCCCTCTTGATTACTAAAAATGCCCTTGATTTGCCCTCTGTCTCAGCCAATCAGCGTTCAGTAACTTTGCCCTTTAGTGATAAAGATCTAAACACCCCTTCTCAGGCTCAGTATATGAGGTGAAGCGAAAAGCGTCTTTTTTATCAGGCAAAGAGACCCTTAGGGCTTGTGATTTCCTGCAATGATGAACGCAAGCTTGATAGTTCCTAGCTTGATTTACTTCCCTTATTCCCTTCCACTTCCTGTGGAGCCGAGTGATAGGTTTATGGAGACCATCCGCCATATCAGTTTGTTTTGACTAGTTTCCATCTGCCTCCAGGTGTAGCCTGCCTTGCTTTGATGCATTAAAAGTTAGAAGCAATATATTAAAGGCTCTTTATTTGTCTGTTTTGTTTTGCAGAGCCTTCACTCAGACCTCCTACCGTTATTGTTGACCGTGATAGCCTGGGGCACAGTCATGGCTCTGGGAGTGTTGTCTGTGTTGTGTTGGAGGCGATTCAGGAATCTCTCCTTCATGGAGCAGTTTCTTGACTACAGACAAGTTCCAACAGCCACCGAGGCTAACGAAACTACTGAGATAATAAAGGGGAATGGCCATGTTGAAGACATTAAAAATACTGTAGAGGAGGAGACTGAGGAAAGAGGTAAGGCGTGGTTGCTGATTCTGTCTTGAGTTGTTTATTAATTATCAAGATCAAAATCAAGATCGACTAGTGCGCATGTATACTAAAAACAAAGTTACAGCAAGAGCCTGGACTCTAAGCTTGTTAACAAGTTGCTAGAAGAATGAGCTGCGTTGCGCTTTGGAATAATCATTGAGGAATTTAACGTTGGTATACGCGGAAAACGCCTTTTATAAAGACAGTGCATAGAGTTCCGAGAAAATTGTCAGCATACTCTTATAAACCACAAAAGATAATTGAAAATTGATACCATATTTTACCTCCTAGACTCTTCAGAGAAAAAGCAGAGACTTCCTCCGCGACAATATCCTGTATCCGACCCTCCCCCCTGGATTCCTAAACCGGAAGTTAGCGTGGTATCTGTTCAGCCCCAGGACTCTTCAATCAAAGACGATGACGAGGTTCCTTATTCCAGCTCAGATGAAGAGGAGACCATCACGGTAACGTGCTTTAAGCACAGCTGTCACTGAACGTCAGACGCGCATGAGCGATCGCAGAACAGTTAAAAAAAACTTAAACGCATGCGTTAAATACTCTGTGGATTAGTTATTCGAATGAATATAATCACGCCAGACATGAAGACGAAAAACTTACTGATCTGAGTATCTTTTCAAATTTTATAACTGTTGATCACAAGTTTTAATTGCTAGCTTGTTTCTTTTCACAATTCATGGACTGGATTATGCTGTTAAAACCTGGCGCAAACTGTTCGCAATACCAACTTGACAATTATTACCATTTATAGTCCACAGTTCCTCGCGAGACTATGACGCCGTACGATTTGTCGGACTCGGGCCCCGTGGAGCGTTTTATTTCCCCAAGTGAGGCTGATTTCTTGGGGCGAGTCTACTTTTCTCTTCAGTTTGACCCAGTCAGGTAAGAATGGCCCCACATGTACTGTGATGTCTGAGAAATATTGAGATATGCCCACATTTTAAATAACCAAATTGGTTTAGCCCCTAAACGGCGCCAATCGAAGAAGGCGTTTTACAGTCTAACCTGTATTAACCGGCATCGTATAAGAGGCCACTCTCTGTTAATCAGTAGCAGTCGTCCAACGAGCTGTTTATTTTGACTTGATCTGTATTAAGCAATCTCTTACACTGAAATATGTAATTAGAAAAAGAGGAATTTGGTTTCATCAACTGATGGAGTTGATAATGAAAACTGACCACCGTACAGGGATTCTAAAAGTTAGGCGCCTTTTAGAATCCCTGTACGGTGGTCAATTTACATTATCAACTTCGTTGATAAAACTGCATTCCTGTGTCCAACTCAGTCCCCCACCGATGCAGCACCATTGTAACCTTTCAGTAGTCGTTTGTACTTAGAAACAGCCTGTGCAGTGACTGAATTTCGCGTCTATTTTCACACATTATGTACTTTGTGGTCATAAGTCTTCTATACGTACCTCATGTTCTAGTGACCGACAACTAAAACTAATTAATAGACTAAAAAGTCGGAGGTGATGCGTCTGACACTTGGTAGTAAAAGATTGAGTTGGTATTTCAAGTAATAATTATCAAGAAGTGTCAAAATTGCCTAATAGCACAGACGTTTCGGGTGTATAACCCTTCTTCACTGTGGAAAACAACCGTTGAAATACGCAATGTTTGTACAATTAACACTGACTATTAATGGTAATTAGGCCTTACTGTTTTTATTGTGTGTTGTGTACGTTGGTTCTCTTTTGTCATATCATTTTTTTATTGCATTTTCTTCTGAGCGAGTAAATGATTTTGTGACCGCCTTTGCCCATTAGCTGTTAGTACTTTAAGTGATGAAACGTCATATGAAACAGCGTTTGGATATCCTAAAATATAATCAGATTAATTAATTCTTTCAAACGGTGATTACTGCTATCCTGTATTGTCGTCAATCCTGTTCGCTTCATGCGTGTATTGATTGCGTGTTTTTTGTTTTTATCAAGGACAGTCCTGGTGGTAAGGTTGATCAAAGGCGAGGAGTTTCCTCAATATGCTGGCGATTCACCAAATGTCTTCCTCGAACTAAAGCTAGTCCCCGCAATGAAGAAAGAGATTCTGAAAACTGATATTCATGAGCGAAACGCAAATCCAAACTTAAATGAGGTTTTTGAGTTTGGCTTGCCTTGTGACGTTGTGAAGAAGCAGAATTTGAGCTTCACTTTAATGTACATGGACAAATTTTCTCACCCCTTCCCTGTGGGGGAGCTGAGTCATCATCTGGATCACATGGAAATGACTGGAAATGGGACTGTCCGGGAAGAAATGATTGTGTGCAGAGAAATGCAAAGACTGCAGCAAGTAAGCACTTGCGATAAAGACCGTCGTCCGCAAATAAGGGATCTTTTTTCTTTTTAATATTTTCTCGTATCCTTTACTTTTAATCATAGTATTATTTTCCTTTTACATTTTTGCTCAACAAGGTTCACACTAATGAACATTTCATATCATCATCACCTCCACCACCACCATTATCATCATCATCATCATCATCATCATCATCTGGAAATATTGAGAAATTTGCCTTTAGAATGAAATGAAATTTGTTTATGAAATAAAGCTCTTTACAGAATGCATCAATCAATCAATCAATATCTTTATTTAAACACGGTAAAAATTCATCAGGTGAATTACAATTTAAAATACAATTACATAATTATTCCTAATAACATTAAACGTACGTTTAAAAAGTCTCTACAGTAAAATACTATTCTAAACTAAACCTGTTTTCCATGAATGCCGTGTATTTAACTTAATTATATTTAACTAAAATGAAGGTTTAATAATTGCTTAAAAAGATCTAGAGATTTCACTTGTCTTAGATTGCAGGGTAGACTGTTCCAGAGAGTTGCACCTCTATAGCTAAAGCTCCTTTTTAGGTAGTTGGTTCTGGGTAGAGGGACATTTAATTTATTTGTAGAGTCTCTTAAGACATATCCTGGCGTACTGCGCTCAGTGAACATAGTGGATAAGTAGTCAGGGGCGAGATCATTAAGAGCTTTAAACACCATTAAAGCTACATGAATTTGATGTTGGGCATTCAGGTCTTTCCATCCAAGCTGCCGTAACAAGTACGCAGTGTCAGCATCATAGGAGGAGGAAGTCAAAACGCGGGCAGCACGATTCTGAAGCTTTTGTAATTTTTCGAAGAGCGTTTTGCCGCAATTCCCCCAGACAATACTACAGTAATCAAAATGGGGTTGTATTAAGGCATTGTAGATGTAATGTAGTGTATCTGGTGGAACTAAAGGTCTAATTCGCTTTATGGCACCAATGCCGGAGGCAATCTTTTTGGACAGTTGGTGGATATGACTATTCCATGCCATGTTATCATCAATAAGAATCCCAAGTGATTTAGTAGTGGATACTTGTTCTATAGAAACATTATCTATCGAAAGTTCAAGGGATTCAGATAAAGTACTCAGTTTCTGTCTAGAGCCAACATAACATCAGTTTTAGTCGTATTCAGAGTAAGTTTGTTGCAGAGAAGCCATTTATGGATGTTATTTAGATCAGAAGTCAGACTAGTTTGTATTGAGTTTAAGTCTGTGCTAGCGTATGTTATGTGAGTATCATCTGCATACATCCTAGGTTGGCAGAATGATAAACAATTTGGCAAATCATTGATATAGATCAAAAATAGGAGAGGGCCAAGGATAGTTCCCTGAGGGACCCCACAACCCAGAGAACAGACTTTAGAAAGCGAACCGTTAACAACACATTTCTGAGTACGGTTGCTTAGGTACGACTTAAACCAATCATAAGCAGGTTTCTGTATTCCATACAGACTAAGTTTAGCTAAGTTTAGCTTAATGCATGGACCGAGTTGCACAAAGCACGGCAAGAGCTAATTAATCGAGATCGGGTGCCATGAAAATTCTGAGTCTGGCCAAAGCGAAACCTAGACTCGGTTGCTGGTAAGGTTTGGAACAACCTAGATCTTATAGCTAAATCAAATTGTAAATGTGACTACATGTAAAACGTTTCGAGGTTGGTTGGGCTGTGCACCATTTCGTTATTAGGTCAGTTGTGTGCTTTGTCGTTGATATCGGTGTTTTCGGGGGCTTTTTGAACGTTCTGCTGTCTCTACAACCTTGCAGCTCATGTACACGAATCAAGATTTTCAAACTTAATCCTTAAATTGCTATCCCAAATCCAAATACCGCCTTCTCTATGCTCAAAGTTTTCTTACATTTTTGTTTTCATTATATTCTGAAAGCCAGGATGTTCTCAATTATCCTTGCGACTAACATTAAGTTGTTTCTTCAGTTATCGTTCAAAAATGCACACTTTTGTTGTTTGCAGGTTAAAGACCAACCACGTGACCTAGGGTTTGGTCAGGTATTGTTCTCACTCATGTTCATGCCGCTGACCAGACGACTGACGATTGTCATTTTTAAGGCACAACACTTGAGGCTGGTCAAAGAAGGCTTCCCAGGTTAGGACAAGTCTTAAAAATAAGTATACCCAATATTCATGCACTGCACACGCTCAGTTTTCCAGCTTTTGCCAAGCCGGATTCTACGTATGAGGCAAGAGCAATGATATTTTGTGTATTTGCATGGTAATTCGCAGAGGTGCAATGAACATGAAAATTGTCTTTGTATAGCTAGGTCGATGCCTACACATTCTTACACTTTTTTGGCTTTAAGAATTTAAGTGGTTGTGAAGAATTTAAATTTCGTGGCTGGTATGACGCAGCGTTTCGTCTCATCAGATACTTTTCGAATTTCCAGCAAATTTAGATTTAAATTTTCGAAATCTTGGACACTTTTGTGTCCCTCACCCCTTCACCTGTCTAGCCGCACTTGGTATTCATATATATACATGTATACGCAAAGGTTACTATGAAGAACACTAGAACTATTTCAAGAATGTCTATTGTGTTGCAAAAGAAAACCGAACAGGTTCAAGGTGGCAAAACCACAACCTACCACGTCTATGACTTTTGTGGTTGGTGGTTTCTCGTGGTTTCATCAGTTACGCGTCTGACTGATTGAAGAGCAATAAACATTCTAGAAATAATACTCAATAGTGTTAACGGTTTTATGCATGAATTTCACAATGACACCATAGTATTAATAAACATTAAATAACATATAAGGATGCTTTATAATTAACTCCTAGAATTCATACTCCAGCTAAGTAAGATCGGCGGCCTTAACTCGGTTTTGAGTTTCAGCAAATGATTGAATCAATCTCGAAAAATACACGATTCCCTCGCAGAGAAAATTATCTACAAAATAGTGATTGGGCCATATTTCCATATCGTAGGTCTGGTTTTAACAAGCACTTGTTATTTTCTGGCCATTTTAGCTATATACGTCGAAGTGGTAATGATCAACGTTAGAAAACGACAACGAAAACGGAAACCGACAACCCTCCGAACAGGCAGCTTGTTCCCAGTGTACAACGAGGCCCTGGCCTTTGATGTTGCGGACGCTAATTTAGAAGACATTCGTCTCCAAATTTTTGTCAAGCATCAGATGGAAAGCTCTCCGGACCAAGTAATAGGCCGTGTCGTACTGGGGACAAACGCCGAGGGCGCGGAACTACAACACTGGAAAGAGGCTATGACGTCAAAGAAACCCATTGCTCAGTGGCATAGTCTACGTGAATACCATCCCGCGGATCATTCTATAAATGGAGTCATATCGCCGACTCATAAATCCGTTATATCAAAGAGAAAAATAGCCAGGTTCTTTTCCACTTCGTCAGAAGATGAAGATTAAAATTATTACTTAATATATTGATCAGAAAGATCTCATCTCAAGCCAACTTAAGAAATGCTGTCCATAGATTGGTCAATTTTTTGGTACTCCAGATTGCATGGGAAATTCTGATTGAGATTGGCCTTTACCTTTATGCCGTTGATTCACATATACAGTTTAGAATTAGCCAGTAAAAGGCGTGAAAACAGCTGACAAAAGTTAATGGATTCAAATTTCCTTTTTGGAAACGGGCAAACAATCCTACCTGTACAGTTCTCCGTCTCTCTTAGGAAGTTTCCGCCAGTACGACCCCAAAAAATTTAGTTCCAATAAATTTCAGGAAATATTCTGTTGATGGTAACCGGACGCCCTCGTCAGTTTGAAACATATCAGCTGGAGATGTCAGGATATTCCGGCAAAATGAACATGTCCGTCCTCCAAAATATTAAATAAATAAGATCAATTATTATTCATTTAGATATTTTTAATTGCCGGGCCATAGATAGATCATAGATCTTTTAGCGCATTCACTTTCGATTACTCAGAATATGTTCCTAAAAAGGCCCATAAATTGACTTACACAAACAAGTTTTTTCTTGCACCACGGTTTTGTTATTGGAAAATTAATTCATAAAAATTTATCTGTTGAGAAATTGATTGCGCGCTGGTAGCGCAAATTGAATTTAACAAAAAGCAGTATTTCCAGAATATGGTTCCTTCCCGATTTATCGTAAAAATCGATGAAAAGAGCCGATGAAGCATGACTGTAAAAGCAAATTCATTTAATTAAGTTTTACTGAGGCAAACTTGGAGCCTCGTTCAAATAAGCTCATCAGGCAACATATAACAAAGCATCGAAAACTAACGATTGTAACAGGAAATCCAATATCACGGTGATTTCGGGCGTGAATGAAAGTTACTTATGTACCTTATGAACACGAAATAATGAATATTAAAACAGACTTTTTTAACTATTTTTAGTCAGCATTTTTTGCACAGGCGAAAAAAAAAAAGCAGGTTACTGTTTATCTGGGTATTGGTGTGAGAGCTTATAGAACCCTTGCAGTCGAAATCTGGTTTCCTGGCATAACAAGAGCAGCCCACAGTAGACACAGGCCGTTAATGGGTTCGGTCTCTTGGAAGATCATAGTGGGAAATTATCCAATTAAATTTTGAGTGCATTCGAGAAACCTGGGTGGTGTATGTGTTTACAGGTTACGCCAAGAATTTCGTATTTTCTTTCTCTTTAGATTCAGGGAGGGAGGGAGGGGTGTTATGGAGACATTTGGCCTCTTGCCTATGAGGGGGGGGGGGGGGGGGAGCAGGGATGTCATGTGGTGAGAGCACTCGTCTTCCATGAATGTGGCCCGGGTTCGATTCCCGGACTCGAGGTCATATGTGGGTTGAGTTTGTTGTTGGTTCTCTACTCTGCTCAGAGAGGTTTTTCTGCCTGGCTCGGGAGATTGGGCAACCACTCCTCACGCTATCAATTTTTATTTACTTTGTGTCTGCTTTTTATTGAATCGTTGAGTGACATTCAGGTTCCCAAATAACGTTTATGATTGACGTTCATAACTTCGTCAAAAATATAAAGCAAGTCACTTCGCTAGCTAAACCTGGCTGTTTCAACTGAAACAACCATAAGAATATTAAGAAAGATTTCCGCACAGCCCATTCATTAATTATACATGCATCACTGTCATACTAACCCTATTCCAAAAACGAATAGAGTTTGAGTCACAAAATGCATGTATAACTTTAGTGTATGGGGCTGCGCGGAAGTCTTACCGAATATCTGATTAGGGAACTCTTATTATTGTCACACTCAGCCTCATCCCACAAGCTTAACATTTTTACTGCTTGTTTTATTCATGTGAGAACTGAAGTCCTGTTGTTAGCTATGCAACGCTGATGTGGCCTAACAAGGCTGTAACAGCTGTTCATGGCTGCCAATCAGGCTCAAATTTTAGTTGGTTCATTTAAGGGGTAATGCCCGCTACCACGTGGCCATTGTGCCCTATGTCTGGCTCTCAAGAGAAAGGCCGTTTACACGACAGGCAAAAAATGGTACGGTACCTTGAACCCTTAGGCTTCCTTTTATCACTTGGCTCTTCTTCTTTTCTCGGAAATTATAATTTTTATGATTAATTCGTAATAAGACTTCGTGTCATCCAATTTGGTCTCTAATCATGCATACTTGTGACAATCAAATCGGACTCCTGCTACGCGGTCGTCCGATTTTGTTATTACTCGTATGATTACAGACCGAATTGGACTCCACTCAGTCCTATTACCATTACTGAATTTGACAGGAGCTGGAATGAAAAAATAAATCGCGTTGATCATTCAGTAATACTTTGAAACAAGAAAACTGTCTGTTGCTAAGCGGGGTAACCAGGAACATCTGGCCCAGTACGTATTACGCTAATGGCTTGTTATTTTACTCGCCGTATTCCATAGTAATAATGCTTATATTGGGGTGCCATTGACAGTTTTTTGTTGTCGTGACAGGCAGCCACACAATAATCATTTTGTTCAGATTGTCCTAGAGCACAATCTTCTACACACAAGTAAGTCGTTTTATTTCGGTGACATGTTTAGACAGCTTCCACTTCTTCTTTTGTAAAAAGAGAACACGTTTGTCGATATATATGTGCCACTTTCACAACAGGTTTTGCTTGAGTCAAGTCGAACATCTCATTAGTGTTCAAAAAGCCTCACTGATGAGTCTCCACGGCGTTTTGCACACAAGCAAGTTAAGTTCGACATTGATCGGTAAGTGTTTTCTTGAACTTAGTGCTCAAGATAAACCGTAATTGTTTCTAGAGGCCTTCCAAGGAATGGTCTTTGTCGCTTGTTTACGACTGTCGTCTGTTTGGTTAGGGACAAACGTGTGGTTGTCGCAAACTGAGAAAACTAAAATTATTGAGGAATTGCACGTGAATTGCCCCTCTCGCAAACTGTACGTTGCGCTTTTTCTGTCAACTCTTGTAGGTTGTCAGTGTTTTGGGAGAAGATTGTCGCCTCTTTTCCTTGCCATGGTCGCTTGTCGTTTTTACCCCTTGGAGGGCCTCTCAGTCGAAGTCTTGTCTTTTAAAAAACTTGCCAAGGGA
>OX419343.1:2005363-2010363 GCA_948470475.1 Galaxea fascicularis | reverse complement strand
GCTTGTTTTAGATCCTTTGTATTTTAAATGTTCATTTATAATATCTTTTCTCATTTTGTTGCCAAAGCAACAATGAGTAACATTCTTCTGACGTCACTGCAAACTTTCAAAATGGCGGACGAAGAGCGCGAGAATGAGTAGGCCGTGATAAACAAACAATTTGTGGGTCTAGATAGGATTTTAATGGTATTTTCGGGTTAAGATGAGGAATGCAAGGTAAGCATGTCTTCCATTACTAGTAGAATCATGATCTGTCCAGTGTGGGTACTTGTTTAATCGAAGACATAAATGGTTTTCGAACGCGAGACGTTGTAATCAGAAGGATATCAGCTGTGTTCAAGTAAGAGAAATGAGTGTGCTGTAGCAGGAAAAATGCTAGCTATATAACAATACGGTTTAAAGGGCTAGAGCCTAATGCCAACCCTCGATTTCTATCGGAAGACTGGTGGTTGCAGAGCTTTTTAGTGAACTGAGGTCTTGGGAAATCAAAATTCTCATTTTTTGGCTGGGGCCAGTCTGTAACTTACAAAGTTATGTGTAATTATCTCTAAATGTTTCATTTGTGGTTCGTACCCCATTGTCACTGCTTTCCTCTGAACTGGAGCCCTGCACCCCTTCTCCTATAAGAAGTATCTAAGAAAGACTCAAGGCCAAACTCTACTCTTTATATCAGTGATAATAATGTTAATTAATATTACAATAGTAGTGTTTTTCTTTGTTTCTTTTTTCTTTCAGGAGGTCAAAAGTATATCAATCAGGTCAATTTAACCTTTGATTAAAAAATGTTGGGTTTGAAACCCAGTAATAAAGTTCAGGCAATCAGTTCTGTGAGTTTAACTGGGCTTCCTACAGACACACTGATTCAGCAAGGCTCCAGAAAATCTGGGAAGGTTCGGCGTCATTCCAAGACATCCTTATCTGGATCTCTACAGGGATCTGAACACGTAGAGGTACTCTCCTGTGTAAAATTCAATCAGATTGAAATTGCTTATCATTGTTGGTCAACAAGGCATCAAAAAGTAAAAAATCTAATTCACTAAATCTGTGATGAAATTATTTGAATGTTAAATTGACACCTGGTTCATCATGTATTGCAGGTTAATGAGATACTCCAAAACTCCATTACCTTTGTATAATTCATTTTGAAATCTAACTAAAGTTCTAATATACTAACAATACTAGATGAAACAGGAGTAATAAGAATTAGAAATAAGCCTTATTGACAAGCAACAGAGACTAAAACATTGACAAATTTTCCAACAAGGCACCATTTTATTTCCACAATCTTGTGAAAAGATGCACATTTAAATCTTCATTCAGTTAAAACTTCCTAAAAACAAGCAAAAATTGTTCTATTGAAATTTTTTAGTGGTTGAATATCAAGGAGAAAATAATTTTTAAACCTCCAATTCATTGTTTTCTTAAATTTACAAGTGTTTATATGGAAACTGAAGATATAAAATTTAATAACTTTTCAGTTTTTCTCAGCAAGTGGCTGTAGGCGCTTTTCATCCATAGGAAAAGTAAGTACAAATTAACTGGTTTTAAACTGTTAACAATATTGAGTAACTGTTGCAGTCATTTAAGAACTTTTAAGATGAAAAATTAAAAACAATTTCAGCAGAAAAAGTTAAACTTCAATGCTGGTCTTACATCTGTAAGTCTTTGGCATTTTACACCAAAATGCAAATTATATTTTTGACTAAAGGTACAAAACCTGCAACTTCAGCTGGGTTTTTTGCTGATCCCAAGTGGTGCTGAAACCAAACGGACAAATTCCTTGAAATAAGTTGGCTTTAAAACTCCCAAATAAGAAACAAAAAATTTTGTAGCCTGAAACTTAATCTGAATGCAAAATTTATCTTGTCTTTGACAACCTTACATGTACACTGTAAATTTACAAACCAGATTACAATAATATTACATGTAATCCCCGGATTTGGTTAAATAAAGCTGTCAAGTTCATTAAATTTGTCAACTGGCCTAATATTATAGGGTATTGACTCTTCAAACCCTAACAGTGATCAACATCAAATTTCTCCTTGTAATATCAACGCTTTATAAAACAGAGTGGTCACGAGAATTAAGAACAGGATCATGCAAGATGAATTTGCTTGATATTTTAACAACTTCTTCCCTTTGCTTCTATAGAAAATGCGTTGGGATAGCAAAAGAGAAATTAAATGTTGATCTTAGGGTCTAAAGTGTTCCATCTAACAATGCATCAAAATTGGGAAAATGAAATGTGTGTGAAAATTAAAGATAGTTTGGGTAGAAGTGAATATTATACAATTTAAAGTTACAGTATGACACTTGATATCTTACCATTTGACAGGGAAACCAAAATTCTTTTCAGAGAGGATTACTTTCTAATAGATTGTAAATAGCAAATGAGGGTAAACAGTATTGAACAAAAGGAGTTCCTGTTCAAGAACTTTCTTCTCACTGCAGACTTTTTAAATTCCAAATTATTATTTATAGTTCCTTAACTGTTGATTTTAATGCTACTCATTGTACATTGATTATTCTAGAACCTTAGTTTAACTCAATTTGAAACAAACCATTGCTGTTGGTAAGGTATACATCATGGATGAACAACCTTGCTCAGGTTTCCAAAACAGATGTTCAAACCCCAATAAATTCAATAATTTTGAAATATTTACAAAATGTAGAAATTGTGTTTTGAAGACCCAAAAAACAGTGACTGTCAGTGCAATAATAGCAGATCTGCACTGTGTGTCAAACTTTCATTTCCAGTTTGGCAATTGGTGTGAATTTTGGCTGCATATAATCTCTGGAAAATTCTAAAGATGAAACAATTCATTTGAATAAATTAGGAATTTGATCTTTTGATGTGCTAATTTGAATTGTTATTGTTGAGTTGGTCATTCTCATGAGAATTGATTTCGTTTTCCACATGCTTCACAAGTTACCAACCACAAACTGAATAAATGTGGAGTTGTTTGCTGGATTCAATTTTTTGGCTAAAAGTATCAAAATTTAACGTAGCCAAGACAACTTTCACGCACTAAGTTGAAGATATAAGATATATCACAGCATGTTGTGAGTGTGTTTTGTTTTGTGGCTTGACCATGAAGGAAGCTTTTTCATCTTTATATGACTGGGACAGTCATGGCAGCTCAGTTTCTCTTACAAAATTTGGGACAAATTTGGTGAGTCAACATATCCTCTTGAATAAAGTATTCATTTTTGTAAGAATTTCAAGCTAAAATTTGTACAAATTAATTTTGTTAACTTTCCAGAGCAAAAGCTTATCAGAAAGAAGAAAATGTGATTGAAACTTTACTTTAAGTCACATAATCGGTGTTAAATAATAAAAAAAATTGTTTGATGACTTCAACAATTTCAGTCTAAAAAATTTACCCTCTCTGAACAAAGAATTCAGCCCAATGTTAATGTGCTTCAATGATATTTTTGATTCCATGTTGTTGGGTAATGGAGAATTTTATTTTCGTACACTTATTCTTCAAACATCATTTTACACAACTATCTTTGTAAGTGTGAAAGCATTAAACATTTTATGGTTTAAGTCATTCAAAAGCTACATTTTAACTGTAGTTCAGTACTACTAGCTGTGTTCCAGAGCTAAATGCATGCTTGGCTGTAAGCATTTCTACAGCATTCTTTTCTTAAAACTTAAACCTTCTACAAAATTTCAGTTTCTGTGAAAGTTGTGTTCATATTGCATTCTTTGTCAACTCTTGTCGTAAATAATCAAATAATTATTGTTCTGAGGCTGCAGCCTTTCAGGTATACAAGTTCTGGGCTTATTGGGCTAAATGCCATCTGTGGCTGAGTTGTCCTGTGTGATTAATTTCTGTTTTATTGGTGTAGAGACAAGTATTAAGTTGGGGTTTGGTAAATTATGCATTGTGGTCAGATTCCATCTACATTAATACAAATTTAGGCTTTTTATACATGCAGCTTTTGGGATGATGACTTTTCATAAGGAGATAATGTCAGGAGACCAAATGTCAGTTATATTGTTTTACTGTCTCTTTAGAGTAAAAAGTCATGGATTGCAGGCAATTTTCGTCGGAGAGAGTGCATCAGGATCATCAAGGATGAAAAGAAATCAACTGATGACAGGTAACATGTTTGATGTTGATGTCTGTCCCAAGAAACCATTACAACTTTAGTGTCTTGTGACTATCGTCTGTGTGTTTAAACTTGTTACAGATGTAAATCCACACATGAATAATTATCATCTGGCATTGATGAGTTGGGGTGGAATTCTGCCACTGTTTAACAAGTTATTTTAAGAACTTTTATGCAAAACTAGATGCCAATGTCTATCTCTCTTTGTAATCTGATTGTAGCAATCCTGTCTGTATGTGCGGCAGACAGAAATCAGCTCATGACAGTAATATAGCAAGAGAGGACAACAGCACTGAACAGTGGACACCTGAGAGATGCACACGGCTATTACCAACTAACACTTATGGTGAGATTGACTTCCTGGGACAAGGCAGACAAACAAAAAGAGTTCCGGTTAGTCTGACGTTTCTTCATTACACACACAGTTGCCTACTGAATATCTATTTGAGTGTACATGCACCTGAACATGTGGTGCATACACGTAACATGTGAGGCTGTGAGACCAGGAGCCTGTTTCTCGAATGTCCTGGTAACTTAATGGGCCCACAAACCATATTTTGAACTCAAAATCTCAATCATCTCAAGTAGGGTGTGTTCTGACCTCTAATGAAGTCCAATTTGTTTCTTTAGCTGATAACTTTATTGTATAAAAATTAATTTTTCAAAACCTTTGAAACTCTATGCTTAGAATGGCATGTACTAAAACCAGGAACACCGGAACAGCCCGGAACAGCTGAAAAATCCCGAAACACCGAATTTGACGGTGTTGTTTTGTTTTCCCATCACAGACCTCGTGATATTCTCAGGGAAAAAAATATATTCATATTCACGCGACTAATTGAAAGTTTCTCAAGACTATGATCACACAGGGGGAGCTGGAA
>OX419343.1:1996664-2005163 GCA_948470475.1 Galaxea fascicularis | reverse complement strand
CTGTCAATGGCAACGCTCAGACTGCTTTGGATGAGGAAGCTAATGCCGGAACCGATGGTGAAGGTTTGGTGGATTATATCCCAGGTTAGTGGCTTCTGTCTCATCGTTACCGTTCATCATCATCATCATCATCATCATCATCACCATCATCATCGTAGTCATCGTCATCGATATCGTCATCGTTATCGTCATCATCACTACCATCATCATCATGATCATCATCGTCATCGTCATCACCACCATCATCATCACCGCCATCATCATCATTCCAAAATAGATTGAACAGTTGACAATATCGCAGAATGCTTCTCTCGATGATTTGTTTTAACATTTGCAGTCGGCGCATCGCTTTTTGTTCTTCTGTTTTTAGGTAAGACTTTATTAGTGAATTTTTTTTTCGGTTACAACCCGTTCATTTTAAACTGGAATGTTACACAATCATGACAGTGACAATGATGTCCATGGACCTAACCCTACAAAACCCAATATACACTTCAATATGCTCTTCACTTGTTGTCTGTTTGTTGCCTCTGGTACGACGTTAGAGAATTTTCTTAATACTGATTTTATCGTGTGTGATTGTCGCCTTTAATATGTTACTTATATGATTGACAGGGCGGTATATAGAAACCTAAAAATTTAATATTACTTCGGCGCAAAGATGTTTAAAGGGATCGAAATCTTTGCTTTTCATGACTGAATTAATTGTACTTTTTTGTAACCTTGCGTTTTCCATTTCAGAGCTCCACGATGATCACTCCTTGGAAGTGATGATGAGATCCAAAGATATGACTGTTTTTCAAAGAATATCCTCATTTTATTCTGCTCCTTTTACCAAGTTTATGGGAAATTTGGTAATTTTACATTTTCAGTAACGACAATCTTTAACATAGAATTCTGATAATCCATGTTCCAACTGAAGATGCCGGCATTGAGTTTGATAAATAAGCTTGGGATTTTGGTTGTAATCTTCCTGCACAAGAGCGAAAATATAAGAAATAGGAAAATCATTTTAAATGCCGCCGATTGAAAAATGATCACCGCTGTAATCTGATTATGAATTGTTAGATCGTGTGGATGAGTATTGAGCGTTGTGCAAATAAAAGCATCAAGGGATTGCGTGATCCAGGCCAATGTAACTGTAAAGCTTTACTTAAATATGAAAACACCTTACAGTCTCAATGTTCTGTTTCTTTTTGTGATTCACTTACAGGTGTCTTACATAGCGTTCATTTTGCTGTATGCTTACGTCATCACCATGTTCTTCCCTCGGTTTGACTCGTCCCAGACCCTCGGAGGCCTCAGTGTCGTGGAAGTGATTCTTTATTTCTGGATCGCTACGATCATCATGGAAGAGATAAGACAGGTTGGTAATTAGCGGATTTTGAAAGAAGGGTCTGCGTGAGATGGGAAAAGATACTACGCGCTCCTCGATTGGTCGTAAGCCTAATCAAAACTATGAGGTGACGTAGCAGCTCTCTTGGTATCCTGTGGTAGCTGTTGTATATCGGCACCAATGAAATTAACAGCTCTCCAGTGCTGCTATGTTCCTTAAAACTTAACGAAAAAACGCGCTATTTTTTCTGCAACATGGCAGAAAGCACTGTGATCCAGCAAATTTTGTCTTTCCAAACTGTGTCCCCTTCGCATAAGTTGTTCCTACTCTCTACTGAGGAAGTGGACTCTAAAGCTGGACAATTAACGCGTATCTAGCTGCAAGACATTTCCTTCTATGTAACACATATTAAGTTCAAATTGCAATGGTATATTCTATGGGTAAAGTTGCTAAATATTTAATAAGTTGTAAAGTTTTGTAATGAAACTGTGAATAAAGTTGTTTTGTTGTTTGTTTGTTCGTTTGCGTAAAAGACGAACAGTGTAAAACACTTTTGTGTTCTAAGTGTTGAGGACTTTCTTTTCATTTTTTTTTTCAGCTGGCGTCTCAACAGCCCAAGAGTTTCGGTGACAAACTCAGTATCTATTTTAGTGACACTTGGAATCTTGTGGATGCCTTTTCCCTCCTCGCTTTTGTGGTGGCCGTAATCTTGAGGTTTTTTGATTCAACGTATGAGGCTGCCAGAATTATCCTTTCACTGAATATTATTGTGTTTATTGTGCGATCGCTACAAATCTTCTCCGTTAACAGACAGCTTGGTCCAAAACTTGTGATGATCAGAAAAATGGTGAGATAGTGTTGCTTAAACAGAAATAATTAAGTACTTTTTTGTATGCCAGTACTTAAACTTGCGGTTGTGTGGAGACTTCTGCTCCCTTCCCCTCCCCCGTTTTTCCCAATTTTTGGTCTCATCCCAGGTTTCGCGCGGTCAAAAACGACAACAAACCCTGGGTCAACTCGACGAAAACGCTTGCAACGCAGGTTTAAGAACAGGATCATACGATATGAATTAGTTTGATATTTTAACAATTTATCCCTACTACTTCTAAAGGAAACGCGATGGGGCAACAAATGAGAAATTAAAGTTTGATTGTATGGTTGAAACGGTTAATTATCCACTGTGGTTGATTCTTGTTTTGTTTTTCCACGCAGCTTGAAGATTTAAAGCAGTTCGTGATCATTCTGCTTATCTTCATAATCGCCTATGGAATCGCGCTTCAAGCAGTGTCTTTCCCAGGCCCCGGAAAATACGCCAAGAGTATACAACAGGTGTTGCGGGGGATTGTGGATCTACCTTATTGGCAAATGTATGGCGAGCTCTTTCTTGAGGAGATATCGGGTAAATAAGAGAGTTATATGTAAACAATATTTTTGTCCGCGGACATTATATGTTCAGAGAAGCGAACTGTTTTCCGAGAGCGAAGCTCGAGGAAATCTGTGAGCTTTGAGGAACTGATAGTGTCCAGGGACGAATATCCGAGCGTATTTTCAAAGCCAAATGGAGAATATGGTCTTAATTATCCATCAAATATTTTTCGCAACGCGCTTTCGGGAATATAACCGGATATTCCCGATTTTTTAGCAGGGGCATATTCAGCTACGTGCTGCTTCGTGTTCGAGCTAAAACATTTGATGGTTTATAAACTGAATTAGTGTCAATTTCCATGTTACTTTTCATTCTTCCCTTTTAGGATCAAGCGAACTGCCATAAATGCTTAGAAATACCGGTATTACATATCATAGTAATCGCTTTGCCTGCCGGCAAATGTTAATCCTTATCAACATTTCAACTAAATGCATGGTTAACAGCTGAACATTTTGTAAACATGCTGAGTTTGTTTGGTGTGAAGTGTTGTAACTCTTCGCAGACGGAAGGTTCCGACTGACGTTAAAAAGTCGCTTTTTGCTGCCAAACTGTTTATAAAATAATGAGATACTACGTGCGTTCTGATTGGTCAAAACCCCATGATTTGCTGTACCGGAAAACGTACACTTTCTCGTGAAATTCATTGTTACTACTCACAATTATTTATATAAGCAATAGATCGCATTTTCTATGGGTTTCCCGGAATGATATTTCGGCCATGTTGGTGGTCAAGGACAATAGTCTGTCTCTCCGCTGGGAACTAAACTTTATTTTTATGCAAATTCTGCAAAACAAAATTATACTGTTTTGACCGCGAACATGGTCGCCTTGTCACGTGAGTGAAATCAAGCAATGGAGAGAAAAATCTGCAAACTCGGATAACTGTTTCATGTTATTTTTCGATATGTGGAGGAAACAAAACTTCACTTAGTCTCCGAATCCTTCGTGTTTTAAACCTGATTGAGGTACAAAGTCTGTTTTCATTTGCTTCCATGTATTTCAGGTCAGAGGCCCAACGAGCATGGTGAAGTTCATCCTACTGCGCGTTGGTTGTCGCCAGCTCTTCTAGCGGGTTACATGTTGTTTACAAATGTTCTTCTTCTCAATCTACTGATCGCCATTTTCAGGTGATTCTAATTTTCATCAACCAAGCTACGTCGAGATTTCAGGAGACTACTAAAACCAAAGTAATTTGACAGAGTAATCCTTGTGTCGAACAGAAACGTGAGGCCTATACCACTGAAGGGCGCAAAAATGTGAACCTGTTGTCAAGCGCAGAAATCCAGAAGTCAAATGAACGTGAACAAAACAAATAAAACCCACAGACTGCAAGTGATGTGTATTCGGCCAAAAACTGTTAGAAATTGGGGCGAACAAACAGTACCTGGCTTTTTATGATTCATACAAGTTAAAGTACCGGTAATAATTTTTTTATTTTATTCTAGTTACACTTTCGAGCGGGTTCAAGAAGACTCGGACAAAGTTTGGAAGTTCCAGCGCTATGAACTGATTGCTGAGTATCATGGCAGACCGCTATTTTTCCCTCCACTAATCTTCATCTCTCACATCCTCGTGTTTGTGCGATGGATATGGCAGCTGTGTCGGTGTGGAAATCCCCCATCAGGCAGTTCTATGAGTGAGTATTTCCTGTCAGGTCTTGATAAATATGGTATACTGAACACACAGGCTAAGCGATCAAGCATTTCCATCCAACATCTTGGATGGAAGAACATGTTTGACAGTTTAGCCGCCTCTCTCGACTTTGCCGATTGAAATGGTTTTCCATACAGTTTGATCTTGATCAATTTTTCATCCAGCATTTCACGTAACAAACAAATGTTTGATCGTTCAGCCACCTCTGCCAACAAAGCACACATAACCGATGAACAGAAACCAATCAAAGCCTGGTTAAGTCATAATTTCAGCATAAGTAGATGACAAGCTCTCTTTGGGCTTACTTAGCTATTTAGACACCGAACATTGTGTTTACCAAACACGATGTTGAAGGAAAATCTTTGATCATTTAGCCGGGTCTTCATGTCTAATTTAACAAGGATTACTATTATTCAACAAGTTGTGACAGTGCCCAGATAACTAGATACTGTCATAGCGTTCAAGGCATTCGTCCAGCATACTCAAAAGATATCCTGCGAAAAACGTAATTTTGTGCATTTTTTCTGTAGTAAACGCAGTGAATATTTTCCTTTAGTATTGTGCGATATTCAGCGGGTTTTCATAGGATAATTGTCGAATATCTGATCGAACTTGAACACCTGTTAAGGTTTTCTTACTTAGTAGCAAGTTAAAGTCTGGTAATCTATCGATATCTTTTCAGAAATCGTATTGAGGGACTATGAAAAAGAACAACTATTGAACTGGGAATTCCAGGGAGCGGAGTTTTTTGTTCACATGAAAAAAGCTGAAGAGAAAAACACGCTGGAACAACGAGTGTACACTCTAGGAGACAGGTATCAATACTCTAGTTACTAATCAACCGTAACCTAACCTTCCTTCTTTTCTGTTCTTTTTTCTCCTTTTCTTTTCAACTTTTGTTTTTCTTAAAGCGCTGTTATTCTGTATACCTTTTTAGTATGGACTAGGTTGTGCTCAAAAGACGTGATATCTGGTGTGAGATTTCATAAAGCTTTCGTATAAACCAATAACATTGAGCTTGTGTCTGCGATAGGATCTTAGAAGCACGTACAACAAATTTAATTTAAACAAAAAATACTTGGATGTGTACATTTATGCGAGGATGTGTCTTTAAAGAGGGAAAAGGATTAGGGTTTAGGAATACAATTAGTTTGTGGTACAAAGGGTGATAGCACCGTTTGATGATCATGTTTCGTGAAAAAAAGCTGTAAAGTAACGTAGGCGTATTGAATGTGGCAATTGTGACGCAGAAATTGTTGTCCCGCCATTGGCAGGTTAAACAACGCCACAGTGAAGCTTGACCGCCTAATGGAGTGTGTCCTGGACACCACAAACGCTGAAGACTCTGAGGGCGCCCCCAAAAATTCTCAACAAACCTACGAATGGAGACCACCGACACGTGACTTTGGAGGCTTAGAGAGGAGACTTGGGCGAATGGAAGAAAACGTCGCCTCGATCTACGAGACCCTTAAGACTGTGGTTGATCTACTTCATAATCAGAGGGTAGGAAATGAAACTTTGTTTTAAATAAACCAGATATTCCGTCTGCGCGTCGCATTTTAAACTCTCTTCTAGGTGTTTGGATATCCCGATGAAACACTGTTCCGTGTTTGATATATTACTTCTCACATATTATCATTGTATTTCGTAGGTTGAAAACTCTTCCTTGAAGCCACCGGGTAAGTGAATTAATGTTTGGTCGATAAGTAAGTTAGGTGGAGTTATGGGCCATCCAAAGTCTTTTGTTGTCAGCTTACCAACTACTCAAAACCAATATTTAAACTGACGTATTTGCAACTTGCCCAGTGCAATGGATTTTTTTTAAGTAATGTGACCAATATGAAGATTCTCCTTACTAAACTCTATATTTGTGTCGTGTTATAAGTCAGTAGAATCTGTGCAATGATCAGGGGATTCCATCTTAGGCAACCACTTTGTTTTATTCTCTGCAAGCAGAAATTATATGTTGGTCTCTGTTTAAGGGTTAAATTAGTTTAAGTCGTCCAAGTCTTTGGAACTCGATCTACAAATTTCCTTCACTACTCGCAAATGATCCCTTTTTGTTGTCGTTTAACTCCTATTTGCTTGTTTTTCCTATTGTTTTATCTGTACCAACATGCGTGAGGCACACGCAGGATTCCAGATACGTTTTTAAGGCAGGGTGTCAACGAGGAATTCCATCATAATCCCACTGCTTCTACCAAACCATTATAAAAGCTTCAATTATCATTTTGCCGGATAATATGTAGCTGCCCTTGGAGGGTTTTAGACCCGAGACCCTCCCTCTTATCTGGAACAGTGACACCCCCCAGACCTGTCCATGTATGTCTGTCAGTTTTCAAGAGGTGGCGTTCCTCGTAAGATTCTTTTCTGGAATTCGTCGCTTTTTATTTGTTTGTTTAGATTTAGATGAGAACTTTGAATCTTTGTCTCTATGGCGTAGCTGAAAAAGCACAAGTCCAAACCGGCTTATTATGTGGCATCCTACAACTTTTTCAGCTACCAAGCGTGTTCCATGTATCGTGGTGCAGCGTGTTTATCCTCAAGCTCTAGAAACTAATTTCTCTGTTGTTTGGTTATTTTGCAGAACCCGCGCCCGCGAACATTCTGGACCTGCGGCCTGTGGCTCCAGCTTTCATTCACCACAAGGCGCGCGCAACACCCTACCCGCAATGCGCCGAAAAGAGATTTCCAGTCCCGGATGAAAACGTTCCGTGGGAAGTAAGTGATCGTACCGGGCCGGGATAAAAAAAACGCCTAGCTTGGTACATAATTCAGTTGTAAACGTTGCAGAAGCTTATTTACTAGTTTATTATGTAGTTTACGTCACGCTCAACGAAATATAATTTATCACACAGAAAATTTGATGTTGATCACAGGTAGAGTTCTCCTGTGTTTACAATTATCTTTTATCCCTTGTTATTTGTTACTTTTCCGTGCACCCCACCCTTTGCTTGTTTTCCGGCGGTTTTGCCCGTGATTTTCCCTTGTTTTCCAGTGGCTGTCCTCGGTTGTTTTTCCGCGCTCATCATCCGTCATGTGTTTTCCCGCGCTTGCCACCGGTGAGTCATTTCCCGCCACGCTAGTAACACCTATATGTTGACTTTAATGCGATACTGACCAACTGAGCTAACAAGCCAGGTCATTTTTTGAGTTCGTAATAAACCCGTGTTGCCGTTTGTTTTTGGTGTTGGTCTTCATATTAAATGAAAGATATTTTTGCATCTTAAGATGCAAAAATATCTTTCATTTCATTTCTTGTGCAACTCGCTTTGGTGGTCTTCATATTATCAGTGATAGACATAACAACTAATTGTCATTAATTGCATCCTTGAAGGTCGAGTTTCCTGATTATGGTCCAGTAAACTACACAGCTCCTGTGGTGCTGAACAAACCTCCGTGGGCAGATCCAGATTTGATGAGCATGTAAGTCATTTTTATTTGGTAATAACGTCCCCCGTAAACTTATCCTCATTTCTTTCTCTTTCATTCTCCGAGCCTGATCCCCCGTTTCAGTTGTCCTGTATCCCCATTTTGTCCTCACATATCTTGCAAAAGTTGCAGCTGTCTGCATGGTCTTTGAGTTGTGTAGTCGCTAGTAACAATGTTTCAGTGTTCAGGGTTAAACGTTTAACAGAACTTAAGTCATTGTCGTTTATTTTAGGGACGCCTTCTCGCGACCACTGCTAGCGTTCAACAAGCTTGATGAAGAATATCATGTGAACCGTGAAAGTTACATGGGACCTTACCGGGTCATAGAAGGGCTACCATTGTGAGTATCCAAGAAATGCATTTTTTCATTGGCAGGGGTGGGGACAGAGAGTCTAAAAGAGCTTGTGCATCATGCAGCTGAAGAGACGTGTTGTTCCGGAAAAATATGGCTGAACATATTGATACTGCGAGCAGTCTCTCTCTCTTTTCTTAGTCCGTCGAACAAAAACGTGCGAGGCAGGCAAATGACAGCGCGCGTGACAGACTCCTCGCAGCCTAGAGCATATTTGACCGGAAAAATGGACTTAACGGTTCTTAACAAGGTCAATTTTTAGGATTTCCGTCAGTAAAATAAATAGTTAAGACTTCAGTT
>OX419343.1:1984164-1991664 GCA_948470475.1 Galaxea fascicularis | reverse complement strand
TGTACCTATTACAAGTAAATAACACCAATAAATATCGGGCGTTACCGTGCTCATTTCTTTCCAACACAACGACAAAGGGTAAATTTTGGCTTCAAAAGATCACTTTTCACAAAGGAACTGGGGCGAGTTCTAAGATGGCAGACCACACGCACGAGGGCATATAATCCATGCTAGGGTCCTTATAGCCCCATATAAGTCTCCCTTATATGGTATACCTATTATTAGTGCCCAGCCAGTCTTCTAGGGTGAAGGGAATTACAAGAGTGATAAAAGAAGTCGATCAATCTTTGATGTTGCAATGTTATGCACAATAGGAGATGTACAGTACAAAACTAGCAATCAGGGGCAGGATCATGTCAGGGGCTACTTATTTCACCTGCTGGGAGTAAAAACAGAGACATGGAAGAAAATAGAAAAGAGGGAGCACCTGATCACAGGACACTAGAAAGTTGGGACATGGGATTCTGGATATTTGGAATTCTTAACTTTTTCAAACAAATAAGTTGTTAATGACCTGAAATTAATAATCCCGTGATGATCATGGTGGAATGGTCGCATGCATCATTAACCACATAAATCAAGAGGAAGCAATCTGTTGAACAAGTCTCCCTTGGGATTTTCTTTATTTCAATTACTGTGTAACTCACAGAACCGTGAACACTAAGAATTATATTCTTCAACCAATCAGATGTGTGATGAAACCACAGGAAGAAACCACTATCCACAAAAGTGATTGACATGACAGTTTGCCGTTTAGCCACCATGTATGTATCCGACTGGTTTTCTTTAGCACGCAATAGACATTCCATAAATATTGCTGGTGTTCAAGGTTTTACAAGTTTCACAGTAAGACTAAGGCACTAACTTCACTTTTGCATTTGCTATGGAATGGACAAGAAACAAACAAATCTATGTTAACTACATGTAAAACAGGGAGAACGACCACATAAAAAAGCGATGTATTTACAAAGTAAAGGAGATACACTGTAAGCATTTATCTAATATTGTGTCACTGTTTGCTAGCAAGTGTTAATAACAGGTTTTAAAATACTAATTTGCTATAACAAAGAAGGAAGTTACTAAAAGTTCCCTTCATATTTTAACTGCGTCAATGTGAAGTATGAGTAAAAGAAAATGACAATAGAGAAACTGAGTATAAAGACACTTCATGTAGTCTAGTCTAGTTTTCTTTCCCTAACTGGACGTATGGTGTTGCAATCCAACTAACGTTAAGCAGCAAACCAGCAGTGGCTAGACATGCTCTACCCCAAATCTAAAACGTTACTAGCCCTCCAGCACGTGATAAAAGGTTTTCATGCTATTACAGAGATTATCACTAAAGGGCAAAATTGCTACTGAAGGCCAATAACTATGTTTTTTGTAAATCAGTTCAAACAAACTTAACAATGGCCAACGTGATTCATTTGAATTGAATTTTTGTTATGACCATGACTTTGGTTAAATCTCATTGAAATTTGTATTCACATTACGCTCAGCACCACATTGCCTCAGAAACACAAATTTTTTGGACAAAATGATCAACCATGGGCTGTGAATAAAACTATCATGTTGTATCAAGCCTTGTAGAAACATTGCACTTAGCAAATGCAGACTGCCAATGTATTAACAACACCATTTTCCAAGAATCTCTCACTACTTTGCTGCCTGCTGAATAGATTATACAACTGTGCCCAGTTGTTCGAAGCATGGTTAGCGCTAACCGAGGTTAAATACCATGACAACCTATAGGTTTTAATACAACTTAACCAATGGTTAGCGCTAACCATGCTTTGAACAACTCGGCCCTGGACATCACTCATGGAAAAGTGCTTTGGACTGATGATAGAGAAACAAATGCAATGGGTTTATGTAATTATTGCACAATACTTTTTTAAGATACTGTTCTTTTAGCACTAAAATGTATGATATTTGAAACATGTTTTTACAGCAGTTCATTCTACAGTGTCACTTGACAGGCATACACGTATAACTGAAGGTGATAAGACTAAGTTCAAACTCATACGCTTTGTTGAAAACAAATACCCATTGAAACTTGAATACATCCATACAGTGTACTTGTGAGTTTTGTTTCTATGGCTTAAACACCATCAACTGACAGTTCAAACATATCTTGTTCAACAGGCTTTCTGATCCAAGCACCAAGACCTTGTGCATGAAATCCTTTCATTACAACCAGTTTAGCGGCTTGATAATCAGTGACTCCCCTTTTTGCAGCATGGTATGACAAGGGGACAGGCTCTGATGGCTTCAACTTCTTCCAAAGAGCAATAAAACGTTTGAAAAGACTCTGTTTGCAGAGCCTTGAAGGTACAGGCACCTCTCCTTGAACCATACCTCTTGTCGCATTCACTACTTCAAAACCCTCATCACCTTCACACCAGTTGACACTGAAATTTGGAGACTTGATTGTCACCCGTGATTCTGGAGATGTTATGCCATTCATCAGAGGACGATTCTGTTTGAAGAGTGGTGGCAATCCCTCCAGATCCCCAAGCCTGTGATACATGGCTCGAGACATGTGCTCATAATGGTACAAACTGCCAAGAACAATTGAGTGAAGATACACAGGCTCCAGAAAGTGGCTCAGAAGCGATCCTTGCACCCCAATGACATTCCATCGGCAGAGCTTGTCTGAACAAGACATGGTGCGGAGACGTTCACCCTGAAGGACACCATCCCATGTCTGGATAGTAGTTTCACTGTTTAATGCTGGTATGGTACCTGATAAGAAAAAATGTTACCAATCAATGATCAAACTGCAGACTTAAGTGCACTTTTTACGACCAGCGAAGGTGGTATAGGACAATAAGCGGTGTTTTAAAATTTTGATTTGCTTTTCAAGAACTGTTGGAATGGTGAATCTGTATTTTTTGGATCACCCAACTGTCCAACCATGACACCTGTACACCCAAAATTAAGAGAGTGAAAATGGTCAAATAAAAAAATAGACAGTCAATGACTGCATGTGGCTACTGCTTTAGAATCTTCCCATACACGTGCAAAACGTAGGTCAGCTGTTGAGGAAGCAAATCACCAACCAGTATCTCAGTTAGTATCTGATCTTGCTTGCAATTTTTATTTCAAGAGCAAAGAGGCCGACCGGAATGCCGAACGACGACATTTTGGATAGAAAAACGTTTCCGAAAAGCAAGCCAGAAGGACAACAGTTTTAGACCTAACTTAGTTTCTTTAACTGAGATACTTAAATATCATTCAGGTCGAACGGCTAGGAATACATGTATGTGTCGCCAGCTTGAGTCTGACTTGTGTGTCATGCAATGGTCATTCTCAAAGAAGTGAACTTGCGAAACAGCTTGTTGAGACATTTGAAACTCCTTTCCTGGAAACATTTTCAGCCTAAAATTAAAATAACTGAGCAAGACTCGCATTCAAAAACGATGGTCAACGATAATGGTGCAAGAATTTGTTAAAAAGATGAATGCAGACTTCTGTACAGTAAGTACAAAGCGCAAATTTGCATAGTAACATGATCTCTGCAAGTGCAAGACAGCGCTTCAAGAGCCCATTCGTGCCGGAAGCAATCGGGTCAAAATCAGCAGAGCTCATTCGTATTCTATTGTTACAGTCACTCACTCACTCAACACGATAGCATAGTGGCTTCGCCTCCTCTAGGAGCGTGTAGCCACAAAAACAAAACCAACATACTACAGACGACAAATGAAAGTTAAACACAAGAGGAGGAACTTGCTCTTAAGAGAGTGCTAACACTGAATTTCACCTTACAAAGACCTTACAAGTGTAATGCAAGCATTACCTCTATCTTTTGGCACTTTCAGTAATGTTTCCTAGCTTAACCCATTTAAGTCCAATGCGCCCCCATGCGCCCTGGCAGACCAACGTGCCTTCTGCCGCCTGTGACGCCACCAGTTTGAACGGTCAAGCGTAGTTTTGTTGACTAACGTGTTTATCATAGTGAGATCTTTGAAACCATACCAGATTGAGCATGATTCAGTCAAGGGGGGCCAAACAAAGGCAAAAAACCAAGCGACATGAAAGCAAAAATCCCTATAAAAATCTGCCCCCACCACCCACTTACCTTTCCTTTCATCAAATCCTAGGATCCTAAACGCTTTTCCAGAACTTTTTCCCACCAAAACAAAGCCCACTCAATACCAAGCAAAAGCCCAAAAAAAATGAGGCAAAAAGAACGGGAAAAGAGGGAAGAAGAGAAGGCGAAAAGCAAAAGTCAAGACTGCTGTGTCACTTTTCAACCCAAAAACTATCTCAAAATTTTGCTTTCTGCACATGCCCATACTCTGAAAGCTAATGTTTTGCATCTAGAGCAGAAGGCCACGTAGTGCACCACCTGCCAATGGTTTTGTGGTGAGTTCTAGCTCCTAATTGCTAGATAGTGGCAAGAAAATGACTCGACTAGCTTGAAAACGTGATTTTCGGCGAAAGTTCCAGATGCCAATGGGTTAAGGAATCAAACCATATACCCCTAGGTGGTTTATAATTAAATTTTCTAAGCACATCAAAGCCACTTTGATTTTCACAAAGCAATACATTTGCTATAGTTATGTAGCTCAATGCAGCATGAGAATTAAAAACTTGTTGACTGCCATGTAACTCAAGAAACAGCAACATCACATAACCAGATGTAACCAGTATAATAAGAAACAGTGTTAGAACGGAACATACCTTCACCATTTTCAAGCTTCACCCGAAGAAGACCTCTTTTTCTCCTGCCCGGATGCTTATCGGCTTCACCCATAACTGGTTCGTGTGGTGAAAAGACACGAGCATCACCACAAGGAGAGGTATTGATGTATAAATGGAACTCCACATCATCTCTCAAACCAAGCAATCCACTCCCCTTCTTCTCGAATATGGACTCACCCTCGTATCCTTCAGTGCACAGTTCTAGCTGGGAGAACAAAAAGCGTAAGAAGCCTCTTCTTGCAATAATTTCTCCATGACAGTCATTCAGGGCCAGTCCCTGGTCACTCATGTACTCTCCACTGATAAACTTGGTTCCTGTGCCCAAGCTTATCACTTCAAACTTTTGATCACTATCATTTCTGCTTGTCATCACAATGCTAGCCAATACTTTGCGTCGAATCGGCTCCCCTTCAGCAACCGATTGAAGACTCTGAAACTTAGTTAAAACAGCATTGGCAATAAGATCTGCAGCTACTTGATCAAGCTGGGCAGACGGTGGAGGTCCAAGGTACATTGGTTGAGGTCTGGCCTCTGATTGGCCAGTGAACGTGTAAAAGGTACGGATGCTATGCAATGCAAAGAGAGCTTTGGACGCAGCATTAGCCTTGCTTTTCTTTTTACTGCTGCCCACTCCAACAAATTCCTGTCCATCAATGGCGATTTTAAATCTGAACTGCTTTGCATTTCTTTCACCTTCTTCTCCAAGGAATTCATACTGCAAGCCAGGATGGAATTCGTTTAACAGCATAACTGGATGCTTTCCAGCATCAGTTTGCACATCCGGGGACTTGATTTTGGATAATGGCGAAGTAGCTTCACCACCCATTGGTACAGCAGCCTCAGTTTCGCTGTCTGGCATGGGCTGATCACCATTACCAAAGGTATTGAGAAGTGTTCCTGTGTTGTCAGAAGTGAAGTCTGTATTAACACTTTGCACACCTTTCCCCTGGCTGTCCGGTAGCAGCAGCTCGGCTGGGATACGCATCTGAGTGATAAAAGATCGTAAGGCATTTTCCGCTGCGTTGTGTTTCGCTTTCTGTTTCGATGAACCTGTACCTTCAAACGAATGACCATCCACATCCACAGAAACAACGAAAGTTGGGCTGTGTGTTGGGCCTTCTTGAGAGAGTACCTTGTAATTTAGACCAGGCCGCAACTCATTAAGCTGCATCAAAGCGTTCTTAGGTACTCTCTGGGATTCCACGCCAAGTTTGCCACCTCTTCTTCGATTCGGTCGTCTCTTCTTTGTCGGCGGCGGCGTCCCTGAATCTGCTTCTTCTTTCATCAACTCATCCCCATCTCCTGTCACTCTCCCATTCGCATTTCCGTCTTCTGATTGATGTTCTCGCTTTACGCCTTGTTGAGCAGAAACGGGTAAATCTCCCAGACCAGGAATAACCGTTTCTGGATTGGATGAGGCTGCAATGGTTGTCGAAAACTCTTCCGCCATATTGTTCGCCGCATGTGCGTGTACAACCTTGTCCCAACCTCGTCCCCAGGACCATCCCGCGTGGATAGCCCTGGGGACGAAAGTTTGAGCCCGCGTTCTTCATACCCTCACATGATTCTTACATGACGCAGCGATTGTCCCCAGCCCACATTCTTGTCATAAGTTCGTTGGTGTGGCTTACAAACTGCTTAGCGGGGATGACAACGAAGTTTTCCTGTGTCGAAGCTTACAAAGGTTATGGTAACATCGGTAAGTTCCGAAAAGAAAACATTGATAAAGACAAAAAACTAAATTGAATGGTATCGTTTCGAGCTTTGCCCAACTTTTGCTAGGTCTTGTGCTGTTCTCAGTGTTCTGTGTATTTCTTGACAAACTCAGTGAATACTTTCAGAGGACCCATGTGGTGTGCTTAAGGAGCTCAACTTAGTTTTACCGGCGTATCTTTTTGTGATTGGGAAGAAAGATTTGCAGTTTGCAGCATTCTTTATAGCGTAAAATTCTGAGTAATGGTACACTTTAACTGGTCATGTAGAACCAATTAGGCTTTTGTACATTATGCTACAACGAGTTGCAAAAATACTTGAGACACTGTACGCCATTTGGCCTTGAATGACGTTTCCATGATCTTCCGCTTTCCCTCCCCCTCCCCCTCTTATCAAAGTTGTTAACGGCGGAGCACCATGCTCGAAACTTTGAGGAACAACTTTGAAAGGGGGAGAGCGAGGGGGTGAGTATTGCATGTCACAGATTTGTTAGCAGCAGAGTTTTAGAGAAAGAAGAGATGTTTTTGATTGCGAATGTCTCAACAATTTTGCAACTGGTTGTCTCAATGCTAGTGCACTGTATGGCCACTTTATTAGTTAGGGAATCTGGGCGAGAGCTATTGTAGTTTTTGCTTTTAATGAGGTGTTTAAAACAAATAGGGTTTCATTGTCTTACATCACGTGGATTAAAAATGGCCAGCGGATAAAGCTCATTTTGTGCTGTTTATCGTACCACGTAATCGGAGCGTATTTCACTGCTTTTACGAAGCAAACCCGAAAACATTCTTAAGCTTCGATATAGACTACTTATATAACTCCGTTTTTGCTGTTACGGTCTATAAAGACGTGATTCTAAGCCATTTACTGTGAATCTCCGTCAGGCAGGAGGTTTACCTTTTCAAATGACGCCAAAAGCCGACACCAGATTGAGGAGATAAGCTGTTGTTGATGTAAACGAATTAGCCACATAAACAGACATTCTAATGTGATCGCGTGCCATTAAATCCAGCTGCTTAGAAAACAGCGGCAGAATACATAAAATGAAATGCCAAAGTGCTGTCAATGCTTTGCATCGTTTATGTT
>OX419343.1:1936202-1983964 GCA_948470475.1 Galaxea fascicularis | reverse complement strand
CATAAATTAAAAAATTAGCATATATGCAAATGAGGCAAGACACATGAATAAATGGCAAACGGGTTTTTAATAACAGCAGCTCCTTGATTATTTTTTTTTCACGAAAGAAAGTGGCGGAAAAAAAAAACAAGGACGACAGCAGGAACAAAAAAAAACCGCCACGGTTAACAACAATGAAAAGAAAAAAATCAAATGTTCAAGGTCTGCGCCTCCTTCGCCTCCTTCTGCCTCCGGTGTGTGGGTGGTTGGCCGCTTGCATGTTGGCCATGAAGTTGATCAAATTAGGGATGGTGGCTTGACGGGGAACCAACTCTCTGAGAGGTCTTGGAAAATGGTCGGTATGATCCATCGCGGTACAATAGGGGAACAGCATGCAAACGACGAGGGAGGAGGTGGCGATGTGTGGTAATTTCCTTTTGGCTGTCATCATCGGCTGCAGAGAAGAGGGGAAGGCGTCAATCCATCAGGGTACAATAGTTTTATCGTGGGCTGTGGAGAAGGGGAAGGAGGAGGTGAAACGCTTTGTCCACCGGGAAGGCTTCACGGAGAATGGGTACTGCTAATCGCTGGGAAAAAAAAAAGGAAAAGCTTGATTAGCACTTACTGATGTTGGCACATGCATGTGTGGTGTTGAGGGTAGCGGCACGTCAAGGCATGACCGGGGATCTGAAAAAACATGTGCAGTTGCGGTAAAATGGGCACCATGTGACACCGAAGATTTTGAAAGCCAAGGTACCGTAAGTGAGATCTATCTGAAAAAAACCAAAGGAAAAAAGACTTACGCGGCGGCGGGGGCGTTTGGAATCATGCGAACGCATACACTTTTGATGGTGTGCGGCCAAAATGACGACACGTACACTTGTATCGGTGAGGCCAAATGGATTTAATCCTACACGTCAATACGTGACCGGGAATCTGAAAAGAACCAGAGGAAAGACTTACTAATGCTCGCACATGCATAGTTGGTGGTGAGGCCATTTGAATTTGAATTGACACGTCAATGCGTGACCGGGGATCTGAAAAAACAGGAAAAAAGACTCACGCGTGTGAACACATACACGCACGCGTTTGAATTTGATTTTGTACGGCTTATACGGCAATGCCTCGGCGGTTATCTGAAAAAAGGAAAAAAAAAAGACTCACGCATATGCACGTCCGGTGTACGCGTACGAACATATGCACGTTTGATGGAAGTCGGGCCATTCTATGATGAATTTGCATGTGAGGATGTGCCCGGGAATCTGAAAAAAAAACTTACGGGTCAGGGCCCACCATCCGTCGTCCGTGAAGCACATGCATACAGCGTGGCTCCACGGATCGACCATGCACGTCAACGCGTGTGCGGGAATCTGAAAATGAATGAAAGGAAATGAAAGGACGTACGGCGGTGTGCTGATGGGCTATAGTTGTTCGCACATGCATGCGACGTGTGTCCAAGGATCGACGATGCACGTTAGAATGTGACCTGGAATCTGCAATGACGGGAAAAAACACTTACACTCATCAGCTGGTGCATGCGTTCGCATGGCAAATGACGCAGAGGTGGATCGTGCCGCAGAGGGCGCACAACATGAGACGGTGGGGGTTTAACTGAAAAAGAATTTGTGGAGAATACCTTTGGTACAATCGAATTAAACCCCAACCGTATGTGAAGCCGTAGGCGCTGGGGCATGTACATTTGTGAATGTCGAGGGTAGCAAAACATGTTATTTTCGCAACGGAACCAATTTGGTCGAGCGAGCACACCGCTCTGAATTTTTTTTTGAAGAGCACACACATAAGATGGACATCGACTTACAACGAAAAAAAAAATAACAGAAGAAAAAATAATCACGATGGTTTAAGCTCGTTGTCGCCGGAGAAATCCATCATTGAACTACAAACGAAACGTGAGCACTGCGAACGGTAAAACGGTACGTCAAAAGAAAGCTAACATAAATCTTCAACTGTCGTTTGAGCGAGTCAGTTTTGAGGATTATTGTAAAGGAAAAAAAAATATATGGCAGAGCTCGGAGGCCTTTTCTTTTTTTATCGAGGTTTAGTAAGTCGTGGTCATGAAAGCAAAGGATTTGAACCACTCAGCAATTTCTGCGTTTTCCTGGAAACATCCGCGAGAGCGGTCAGTGTTTTCTCGGAAAAAAGTATCGGTCTTTGAATGTGCTTTGTTCGCACCACCGACTCGTTTGAATCTTCTGGAAAAAAAAAACAAACAAACAAAAATAAGAATGGGGGTTGTTTCCTCGGATGACCAAACGTAAGCTTTTAAAGGGAAAAAAAAATTGTGGCCGCCAACGCTTCCCGCATTGCGAGCGAGTGTTTTTGCAAAGAAACCAAAAAAAAAATTATATTAGCTTGAAAACCGCTTCAAACCCAGCCTATGCAACGCTTAGGTAAGAGTCATGGTGATTTTAAGGAAGGTTTTGGAGTTCGACAAACGTTGGAACGAAGAAGAAGAAGAGAACTTACCTCGAGCTTGCGTTTCTTTTCGAAGGTCGTTTGAAATGAGAAAATCGTTTGTAAAGATCCTCTTTCGATTGTACACAAAAAACAGAGCTTGCAGAGAGGTCTTGTCACGTTACCGGTGGATCAAATCGAGCTGTGAAAGTCTTTTTTTAACGCTGGGGATCAAATCAAGCTGTGACACCATCGTTTCACGCCGCAAAAAAACTAAATGCACCCCGCATCTCAAGTGCTTAAGTAATATTTCGATGGCGTGGATGTGACACAGTCGGATGACTCCTTTTTGTGACCTTATTTGGTGTCTCGCACACGTGTGGTTGACGCAGTCGGTCGACTCCTTTGGCATCTCACCCACGTGGGTGGCACAAAGGCTAGATTACGGAGAGATTACGGCTACAAATGGAAAATAGGCCTCTGAAAAAAGGCCTATTGTTTTCCGTAGCGAGAATGCGTTTTCCAGTAGGGTCAGTGGTATCTGGTCAGTGGTATCCCACCCCAGCCAGGGGGTGATTTCGATACGTCAGGTAAGACGTCACGAAGGGTTCCCTCTCTGAGAAATAGGGGCCTGCGAGGTTATTTCCACTTGGAGTCAGTGGCATCCCACCTCAACCCACGGGGGTGGTTTCGGTGCATCATGTAGGAGGTCACGACGTGTCCCCACCTGAGAAAGAGAAGCCCGCTAGGCTATTTCCACTTGGAGTCAGTGGTATCCCACCCCACCCAGGGGGGTGGTTTCGGTGCATCATGTAGGAGGTCACGACGTGTCTCCCTCTAAGAAATAGGGGCCTGCAAGGTTATTTCCACTTGGGGTCAGTGGTATCCCACCTCCACCCAGAGGGTGGTTTTGGTGCTTCATGTAGGAGGTCACAAAGTGTCCCCATCTGAGAAAGGGAAGCCCGCTGGGCTATTTCCACTTGGAGTCAGTGGTATCCCACCCCAACCCAGGGGGGTGGTTTCGATGCATCATGTAAGACGTCACAAAGTGTCCCTCTCTAAAATAGTAATATCCCGACCTATATGTGAATCACACGCATTGCAAATCGTTTTTTTAAAGAACCTTTTATTGTCAATTGCTTTTTTCAAAAAGAACCACTGATGGTAAACTAGTTTTTAACCTGGTTTTGAAA
Source organism: Galaxea fascicularis (assembly GCA_948470475.1). Lineage (NCBI taxonomy): Eukaryota > Metazoa > Cnidaria > Anthozoa > Scleractinia > Euphylliidae > Galaxea > Galaxea fascicularis. The sequence goes on along the minus strand of OX419343.1, from coordinate 1,980,377 downwards.
AAAAAAACACAGGTTTTTTTAAACGTTCAACTTGACTTTGGTTTGCATGATTTTCTTGACGATCCTTTCCGTGAGGGTCCGCTTGCCCGGCAATCCCTCGATGGCCTTGATCATGCGACGATCGGCGGCGTGCTTGTCCCTCAAAGTCTTGGCCTTGTCGTAGTCGATGTCGTGTTGTTTGGCAATCTTGTCCAACCGGTTGATGCCCGGGTCCCCGCGTTTCAAACGTTTCTTCAAATGCGTGCCGGGGCCCATGTACTGATAGCCCGGCCAGTGAAATTCCAGGCCCGTTTAGCCCAGCCATTTTTGCACGTCCACCCCGCGGCCGCCCTGAGAAGGAGAGGGCTTCTTGCATCGTCGCTTACTCTTCATCGTAGTCCTCTTCATCGAGTCGGCGTCGCGTGCGCTTCCCTCGCTCCCAATCTTCCCACCCTGGTTGGGTTCTCAACCGTCTCACTGCCAAGGGTGTTTTCGACGTTTCCTCCATGGCCTGTCGCCTTTTATCCATGGCCCTGGCGACAGCCCCCCATAAATCGTCCTCACCCGTGGCCCTTGGACGCTCGATCTGGGGCGTCTTTTTCAATCGGCGTTTACCCTGTTCGAGGTCCCACGCATCAAAGGGGGTGCTCCGAGTAGGCTCTTCCTCCTCCTCCTCCTCCTCCTTTTTCACTTTCACTTCCTGAGGGGGTGGGAAGGACCAGTCGTCTTCCTCTTCCTTTTTGACTTCCACCCAAGGAGGGGGTGGGAGAGGCCAGTCCTCGTCCTCTTCTTCTTCTTTTGCCTTTTTGAACAACCGTTTGGGTTTTCTTGGCACTCTGGGTTTCACGTCCGTGCCTATGGCCTTGCTCACCGTTGTCTTGACAGGGGTCCTACCTGTGGGGGTTCCCCCCTCCGTTTTTTGGGCCACTCTCACCATGCGTCGCATCCATTTGTCAAACGCACTGCTCACCAAATCCGTTTCGGGGGCGTCGTCATCGTCGGCTGTCCCCGCCGTGCCTGCTGCGGGAACGTCCAAGGTTCGCAGTTTTTTCGTGGCTCGATGCAGGGCCCGCGATACGGGCTTCAACTTCATGCGTTTGGCTGCAGGCGACAGGTGGGCATCCTTCAACAACCGTTCCTCTTTGGCCGCCAAGGTGGCCGCATGGGTTAACAGATGGTTCTGCAACAAACCGGCCTTGTGTTTAGCCACCCAAGGGGCGAATTCGCGTTTGGGTACGATCAACATTTCTTCCATGACGAGACGGTGATGCGACCGGTCACGCGTGCTTCACCGACAGGGGTCGCACAGTAGGCGTCGTCTGAGTTCACAACACTCATGTTGCCACCTCTTATACCCTTGGTTTCTTGTCGGCCGGACATTCAACAAGGCCACAAGAGCTCTCATCGTTGGAGACATCGACACACCGCTTGCAGTCCCCGCCATAAGCCACTGCCCGTCTGTCGGAGCAAGAGAGCGCGTCGTCGGGTCACCGAATTTTTCCGCTTGGCTAACTCGCGCAAGACCTTTTTATGCCTTTTCAACCGCGCCACGACGTCCGGGGTGACCTTGGCATGCCCTTTCAACGTGTTCAACACCAATTCGCTGATGGCATTGATCTGATCGGCGTTGGCGTGCCGTAGGAGGTCGTGACGGTATTGCCCGCGGGCATCTCGAAACAGACTTTCCAAAAACGGCAACTGACGTCTGAGACGTTTCATCTCGAGGGGAACCGTTTGCGTCGACCAGGGTCCACGTTGTCTTTTATACCCTCTTTTCTTGTGGCCACTTCCAGGGCTTTTTTAGGTCACATGAGGCAACAAGGGCTGGCTTTCTTGGCGATGAAACCTTGCGATCGAGCGTATTGGAGCCACGATTGTTTGCCCCCTCTTGCTTTGTGAGCCTGCCAGGCCGCTCTCATGCTGTCATATTGCCGTTTGGCCTTCGTCATGTCCGTGGTTTTGACGGCGCGAATCATGTCGCGCGTGACCTCATAGGCTTTTTTGGGATCCACCACCCAAGGCATCTTGCCCCCTTGCTGAGTGGAGGGTCGTCTCCGCCGACGTGTCGAGGAGGAGGTTTTCTTCTTCTTGGTCGTCGTCAAACGTTTGGCCATGGTCTGAGGTTGCGAGGACAGCGTCCCTTCCCTTTTATCGCGTCCAAGAAAAGGTGGAACCATCGGGATGACGCACCAACCCAGACCTCCGTCGTTTCATGGCAGCACGTTCAACACTGCTTGCATTGTATCGCTTTTTGGTGGCGGCCTCTAGGGCTTTTTTGGCACCGTACCCCGCGGCACCACTGACGGCTCCTACAGCAGCCGCTTTGCCCGCCGCGATGGCTGCAGGCAGGAGGGCTAGTAGAGGAAACAGGCCTCCCTTGTGACGTCGCCGTCGAGTCGTCCGTCGTCGCGACACTCTTTGCTTGGGCATACTCGCTTGTTGAGTGACCCCTCGTAGGCAGTGCGTTCCCTTTTTATGTCGGACGGTGGGGTTTGGAAAAGGTACCGTGATGTTTTTCACAACACGAATCATGTCGCGCATGACCTCGTAAGCTTTTTTGGGCTGCACCACCCGAGGCATCTTCCCCTTGCTAAGTGGAGGGTCGTCTCCGCCGAGGTGGTCTTCTTCTTTGTCATCATCGCACGTTTGGCCATGGTCTGAGGTTTCGAGGACGGTAACAATGTTGGAGTGATTTCATCGCAATGAGGTAGAACCGTCAGAATAACGTGTTAACACGGTGTTCCCTCGTTTTGTCACGCTCGTTATCCTCCTCTTTTTCCTTTTTGTGGCTGCCTCGATGGCTTTTTTGGCGCCGTACCCCGCGGCACCACTGACGGCTCCTAAAGCGGCCGCTTTGCCCGCCGCGATGGCTGCAGGCAGGAGGGCTAGTAGAGGAAACAGGCCCCCCTCGTGACGTCGCCGTCGAGTCGTCCGTCGTCGCGACACTCTTTGCTTGGCCATGCTTGCTTGCTGAGTGACCTCTCGTAGGCAGTGCGTTCCCTTTTATGTCGGACGGTGGGGCTTGGCAAAGGCACGGGTGTACCCTTCGTCCTCCAAGAGGTCCGAAAAGACCCGGTACGTATCGTCGGAGGCCGGATGCAGATCCAAGAAGACGTACCCAAAAGGTCGGGCCGTCACGGTGTCGTAGACGTCTAACACGTCGGGCCAATGTTTGGGAAAGGCTTGCCTGATGAGGTTGGTGAACCCCAACTGATCGCGAGGACTCTTGAAGGCCACGATGTAATGCGCATTACGCGAAATGGTCTTGGCGTACTTGCCAGGGGGAAACATGTCTTGACAGAGATACAGCACGGTGATGTTGCGATGGTGCGAGTCTTTGGTGAACAGATCCAACACGCGTTTGTCGTTGCCCCCTTCCTCCATCAGATCGTCGAGGACCAAGATCCCTCCTTTCGTGCGACCGAACCAACGTTGTAATTGATCGCTCTCGGGTATGCCTTTGTGCATGTGTACCCCCAGTCGAGCCAACGGGTGAAAGCCCTCTTGCCACACCCCGTAACAATAGTGGACGTTACGCACCACGTCGCAAAAGTACCGGTGAGGCGCTTTCAAGAGTTTGGTGACAAATACCGTCTTGCCACACCCCGAGGGTCCCACCACCAACAGGCTACTCGGTGTCCGAATCATCTTTGTTCAACTCCACAGCAAGGCGTCGATTTTTATACTGCCCGCTTTGAGACGTCTGAGCATGGAATTCAACGTCAGTCGCCCCGTGAGAGGCACCTTTTGCGTCTTCAAGGTCTTGGGGAGTTTTCGAAAGACCTCGGCCAACGTCACGGTGTCTTTGACCATCTTGATCTTTTTCTTTTTGCTCCGCACGCGTTTAGGTGGGTCGGGGTCGGGACCGTATTGTTCCTGCAACCGTTGCATCATACCCATCCACGTGGCTTGACTGGGTAAGGGAACCGCCGAGGTAAGTCGCGGAGGTACGAGCCCCGTCACAGGTTGCAAGTCGAGGCGTCGTTGGGCCATACTGATACGGTTACCCAAAGAGTGCGCCCCCCTTTTATATAGACAAAGGACAGTCACCGCTTTTTAAAAAATGTTTTATTAAGAACGACCTCGTTGTTGTTGTTAATACACGGTATCGTAGTTTTGGCCTTCTGGGTTCCCCGTCATCGTCATGAGCATGTCCATCAGACGCACGGGCACGTGGTTACTCTGGCGAATGGGGCCCGTCAAACGATGCCACGCCAAATCGCGTCGTACCAACCGCTTGAACCAGGCAGCCGCGCGAGCGTCGTTCTTCACGAAATCGTAACGACTAAAATACTGTTGAAACGTCTGTAACGTGCCTCCCAGACTGCAATGCACCAAAAACAGGAGGGCATAGGCACCGCACGTGTTGCTGTCGATGGCTTGCAAACTGCGCTCGTTGAAACGAAGGGTGGACCAATGCTTTTCCAACCAGTCTTCCAGGGCAGGCGCCCCGTAACGCCACAACGGTAACCCAAAACTATCCATCACCAAGCAGGTCTCCTCCTCTTCGTCGTCGTCGTCAGGGCCCGGCGTCCAAAGGGCCATCCAATTACTGCCGGGACGATCGTGAGGGTCCACGTTGACGATATACCCTTGCGCACGGTCTCGGATGGGTCGAGGGGGCAGTCGGTCGCTGGGAAAGACCCCGGTAAAATGAGGACCAAGGTGGGGGTCGTCTTCGGCTAAATGCCGCAACTGTTCGTCCGTGGTGGGCACCAACTCCATGGTGGGACTGACCTGGGTCTATCTTCTAATGGCTCTTTTATGTGCCATAGGCATTGTACAACACGCCTCCGTCATGGGTGATTTGCATGACGTTCTCAAATTCGCCGTAAATGACCACCGTGGCGACGTGACCCAACCCGGCATTCAAGTGAAATTGCACGCGCACGTTGCCCTCTTTTTGCGGGTTGAGAATTTTGCCGTCGGCATCCCCACTGGCCACGTTGTCGAAGACGTACAAGGTGCAATTCTTGCCGTACCCCCACTCTTGGGGCCGTACCAGGTTGGGTCGCCTTTCTTTCCAAGCCGAGGTGGCCTGCACGAAGCGGAAATATCCCACGAGATCTTTGTTGCCATTGCCCGCATTCAATTCGAGGGTCGTGCCGTAGGGATACTCTTCCCCGTCCACAAACTGTTTGATCCACTGTAACCCAAACTGTTGAAAGGCAAACGGCGAGTACGTGTAGTCGCCATTGTAACTGCTCTGGTGCAACAACCCCACGATCATCCGATCGGGCACGCGGTGGAGAAAGATGCGATCTTCGTCAAAATCCGTCTGACCCGCAGGGAGGGCATACGTGCGAATCTCCGAACGCACCAAGGGGTACTTGGCATAATACCCCTCCTTTCTTTGTAATTGCAAGGTATTGGCGAGGGGATCGGACAATTGCACTTGACACACGTGAAACTTGATTTTGATGTCGGCGTCCGTCAAACGGCCTTGCTCTGCCACCCCGTTGAGGAAGAAGGCCGGTTCGTGAAAGAAGAAACGCACCACCACTTCTACAAAGGGTACCAAGGGTTTACCCATGTAAAAAGCTTCCGAGTACGGCTTGAAGTACAGCGTGCGTCGTTTGCCATCCGTGTAGTGCCCTTGTTCTCTCTTCATGGCCTTCACGGCAGCTTTTTGCGTGGCACTGAGAGCCCTGTAGTGGGCGTGGGGGGTCGTGTCGTCCAAGTTGTTGGCCGTCAAAGGGGTGGCCACGTCCAATCCATCTTGTTGGAAACCCTGTAAGGGCAAGAGGGTCTCTCCATCCAGGCGGTCGTTGTTGATGAGGGTCTCAAAGTAAGCTTTGTACGGGTAGGTGTCCGTCTGGGAACTGATCAACGTGCCATTGAAGGTGACGCTGCATTGTTTGATCATGGTGTGGCATAAATTCTGTGCGGGGAACAGATTGTCCGCGGCTGCGACGTTGTTGCCATTGTGTTGTTTCATTTGATATTCCATTTCGAAGAAACTCCGATTCAAGTCCACGTACTCGTTGACGCCCGACATGACAAATTGCATAGGTTGAATGCCCCCACTGTCCGCTTTCACCAACACCATGCGATACTTCTCGTAGGAAGTATCCGTCGGGGGTACGTCGAAGATTTGCATGGTGGGATGCCAGGTGGTGGCGGTAGGTGTCCTTCCCTCACTCATCGTGCTCACCGGCGTCCTCGTCGCCTTTGCCGTGTACGCTTGTGCATCTCTTTTATATACGCGCGTGTCCAGGAAGGCACCATGTCAGGAGCCCCCGGCCAAATCCGTCCCCCGACTTGAGGCGCCACGCCTTTCAGACCGTGCCGTTGAAGCCCCCTCGAGGGCATGGGTGTCATGACGATGCGCCGCTTCACCATCTTCAGGGTCCCAAGATATCGTGCACACTGTGCTTGACGCGTTTACTCACTCTGTCGAGGACTTCGTCAGCTTTGCGTTTCAAGGCCCTCTTCACGTGCTTTTGTACCTTTCTGGCGACGACTTGACCCCCCCTTTCGAGCACGGGTCCGACAAACCGACTGAAAAGCCCCGACCCGTCTTGCGACGTGGGGGTGTACCGTGTCAGACTGCCTCCTCGCATGACTCGCAAATGCTTTGGATGTTGGGGAGTGTCCTTTTATACACGTCGACTGGATTGTCTTCTCTTTATACACGCTGGCGAAAATGCAAAGTCAAGTTGGAGGGTCCCTCCCCCAGATGCGCCAAGGCACCGGCCATCTCGGCGATTTGCACTTCCATCACCTCGAACGAGGGTTGACGCACCGGCAGGTATTGCACGTGGGTGGGTTCGAAGTAGGCGTACCCATTTCGGTCCGTGGTGGAAAGGTGGACTTCTCTTAGGAGATCCGTGATGCGTTCGCCCACGATGGTGCTCTGACCCGCATTGCAGTAGACACGCAGACTGCGCGAGGGGGCGAAGAAGTTCTTTTCGAACCAACCCCAATTCAAGTTGGTAAACTCCCAGGTCTGTTGTTGCGTGAGAATGACCCACTCTCCCTGGACGGTGACCGCATCGATGGGTTGAGTGTTGATCTTCTCGCTGGCGGGAGGGGACTTGTAATGAATTTGGCGGATCTGGGGTCCGGGAAAACTGTGGTTTGGGCCAATGCCTCCTAACAACACCATCAAGTCGTACGCAAAGCCCACTGTGATGTTCTCGGAAGCGCGCTCGCATCCGCTTCCGTCGATTTGCAAGGTGGTGGGACCCGTCCAACACAGGGTTTGAAAGTACTCCGCATTGCTTTCCGGATGCTTCCATTCTTCGAGGTCCGTGCTGTCTTTTTCCGTGTACTTGAAATAGTAGGCGATTCCCTTTTGCAACTCGAACACGAGGGATCGCATGAAAGAGACCCCGTCATGCACCGACTCGTCCTGCAACAGGTCGTCGACGGTGACCACGGCCCTCACGTTGTTGTTGGCCACACTGCGTGTCCCGCGCGCATCCACCTTGGTCGTGTACCCCCGTTGATAGGCAAGTTCGGTGCCCGAAGGAAACTTTTGCAACAGGGCGGACCGAAATTCGTTCCGAAGGGGTAGCGACAGGCTCGCCAACCCCACTTGCCAGTCTTTGCCTGCGAACTTCAAGGGGGTGGGCAGTTGCACCTTGTAAGTGTTGTTGCGATTGGCCCTCGCGAATTGAGCTCCTCCGCCATCGCTGGGCAACGTCACGTAGAGCTCTTCCATGCCTTGAGGTCCGAGGTGGGGATCCAACTATCGTATTTGGCCGGCCACCCTTTCCATCTCACCAACGCTCGCTTGCCACGCCGTTTAAGTACTTTTTCGATGCGCCACAAGGTGTCGTCGTCCACGGTGACTTTTTGTAGATCCTCTTCGTAAAACGTCCCCTCCACGGGTGTGCCATCCATTTCTTCGATTTTGTAGGTGATGGGAACCCCCGACACCACGCGTTGCACCACAAACACTTCCTCCGTCCATTGGGGCAAATACCCTTTCTTGAAGAGTCTCGTGCGTTTGCTCAAGCGCACGCGATCCCCTCTGGCCAATCGAGGTCGCCTTCGATCAGGTTTCAACCGTAAACCGTACAATCGCTGCCACACAAACTCTTCGTTCTCCGGCGTCACTTTTCTCGGTGCCAAACCAATGGCACGGTGCTTGGAGGCATTATACCCAGCCACCAAGTCGGGGAGGATGTCGATGTACTTCAAGGTGTTGGCCGCAGTGAAATAGCGGTACATGCGGCCCTTGAGCGTGCGATTGAACCGTTCCACCACGGCGGCTTTGGCATCCCCTTTCGTGGAAAAATGATGAATGCCTTCTCGCTTCAACCAGGCCTGCACGGTAGCGTTGTAAAATTCTTTGCCTTTGTCCGTCTGCAAGGTTTGTGGCTGGCGTCCACCATCCTTGAGAATGCTTCGAAAGGCTCGCACGACCTCGGCGCCCGTCTTCTTTTTTAACGGACGCACCCACGCGTATTTCGACAAGACGTCCACCACGGTCAGGAGGTAACGTATGCCGCGGTTGTGGCGGGCCACGCGCTGCATTTCCACCAGATCGGCCACCCATTGCTGGTCGCGCTGAAACACCAAGACGGGCAGCGTCGAAAACCGCCGACGCGGGGGTTTGTGCAACGTGTAGGCCAAATTCTTTTGCAACAAAGTGCGTGCCTTCTTCAGGGACCACCCGTGAGCGCGTGCAAACCGGGCCACCCCGCCCAAGGCACCGGGCGCTGCAGGGTCCTCGTAGGATGCTGCCGTTGTGGTCTTTTTCTTCATGGTCGTCGAAGTCTGTCCGTCACCCACAGGCAAACTCGACGCCACGCCAACTCTCGAATGGTGGGCAGGCATAGCCCGTACGTTTTATGTATCTTGCGGTACCATTGCCAACTTTCTGGCCAAGGGTACCCCTCGTCCAACCACACCACAAAGGCCACGAACGTCCCCCAGTGCAACTCGTCGAGAAGGTATTCGAAGACGTCGAGGGGCGTGCCATCGGCGGCCGCGTCCATGGCGAACACATCCTTACTGGGTGCCCCTATGACGGCCACGAGCGATCGACATACCGTGCACAACATGACCCAACGGCATCGACTCCACACGTCTGCGCACGTCGTCATGGTTTTCGCACACTGACGAGTCAAGGTGGCGGACGGCCCGGTTTTATGACTTCCTGCGTCTGAAATGCAAGGTGACCGTCGTGTGCGTGCGACCCACTTGTGCCGTGGGCAACGCATGCCCCAACCTATCCCTCAAACTCACGCTGGCCACCTCCAGTCCGTAATAGCGGACGGACCGAAAACGTTCTGGCGAGGGTTCGTAATACACACCCCCCCTCCCCTCGCTGCAAGTGCGGCACCTCTTGCAAGAGATCGGTCGTCCGATCCCCCACCATGACGGCACGTCCCACGTTGGAATAGATGTGCAGACCCTGCGTGTGGTGCGTCTTGCCCACCACGCTGTCGAAGGCGTCATTCAGACGCACGAAGCGCCATTTCACTTTAGACGAAAACATGACCGTGTCACGCGTGGAATCGTATTTCAACAGCACGTCACCGTGAGCAATGATGGAGTCCACCGTGTGACCCCACCTTGGGGCCGGGCCCGTGACCACTTGACGCAATTCGGGAATGGCATTGTGGCCTAGAAGAAATGACAAATTTTGCGATGGGTCGGGCACCAACCAACCCATCTTGAAACACAAACTCTTGTTCAATTCAAAGGTCGTTTCGTGGAGTCCATCGACAATCATCTCCGTGGCGCCATTGGAGGTGTCCCAACTCACGCGGGGGCGGATCTGCAGGGTTTCGTCTTCGTAGTCGAACAGATTGACTTTCAACGACCATTGTTCGATCAAGGCTTTCATGAACGCTTCGCCCGATGGCAAGGGATGTCGAGCATTCGAGGCCACCATGTCACTGACAAGGACTTGGTTCTTGATCGTCCAGGGAAAGTCCGAATCCCCCTCTTTCAGTAATCGGGTGGTCGTGACCAACAAGGCCTTGCTAGGTTGGTCGTGCAAGAGGGTGACGTCCATCCCACGATCCCGCATGACCAGACTGCTCAAGGCCACTTCCCACCCAGGCTCTCCAAACGTCAGGGGAGTGGCTAATCGCACTTGAAAGGACGCCGCCGTGTTCTGGGGAAATTCGGGCGTCGTGTCGCTCGACAGGGTCACGTACATGTCCCTGAGTCCCCTCATCTCGACTGACCCCCGTGCCACGGCGTCCCGTCTTTTTATGCTATTTGTCTAGGGTCGTGGGTGAGGGGAAGGTCAACGTGCATACACTACAACAACCACACACCTCGGAATGAGGTCCTTCATGGTTTAATCTTTAAAAATGGACCGCACGCGATTACAAGGCCAACTACAATTACAGGGTTTCCAGCACAACACTTCTTCGGGGGTCCCACGTTGGTACACCCGGTTTTTCTCGTCCTCACAGTTCTCACACAACACCAGGTCTAACAGGTCGTCACACCGTCCACGCCACAGATCGCGTTCTCGCAAGGCCTTTTCGTAAAGGGGCTCGAAGACCGAGGCGGGGGTGGCCACATCCACCTCTGCTTTGGGTTCGGGTTTCGGGGTGTAGTCCTCGCCCATCGTTCCCCTGACCCATCGCGTCACGTACTTCACAATGGATTTTTCCAAATGGTACTGTGTGCGGCCGATAGATTGCACGTTTTCCCACCATCCCTCTTTTTCTCGCAACTCTTTAATCGCTTGGCACTCGTCCATCTCTCTGACCTTGTCCTTCAACGTGTGCAGCAGATGTAACGACATGGGCTCGAACTGGGGAGGAGCCTCCTTTCGCGCAAGGGGTGCCAGGGCCGCCGGGTCTACCTTGGCCCACGCCTTCACGCAGTTTACAATCTCTTTCTCCAAGTCGTACCGAGCCTTATCGAAAGCATGCGCGACCTCCCATCGTCCTTTCCTCGCCCACCCTTCGTACGTTTCGTCTACACGAAGCATGTCCAAGACTGTGTCGTGCAACCCCCATTGCAGTGGGTCTGGCATCTCGGGATGTCCGACCATGGCGAAGAACAAAACAAAAATGATCAACAATGGCAAACAACGCGCTCTTTATAAGGTCCGTGGTGCCTGCAATGCGCGCAAAGCCACTCAATCGCAGCCAGGCCCGTGACCCAGGTGGTACGAGGGCTCTTTTCTTGGCCATGGATAAAAGGCAACAGGCCATGGAGGAAACTAGTTCACCATCAGTGGTTCTTTTTTGAAAAAGCAATTGACAATAAAAGGTTCTTTAAAAAAAAAACGATTTGCAATGCGTGTGATTCACCTATAGGTTGGGATACGACTGAGCCCAAGAGTTCTTGCAGGCCCTTGTTTTCCAGAGAGGGACACTTCGTGACCTCCTACATGATGCATCGAAACCACCCCCCTGGGTGGGGGTGGGATACCACTGACTCCGTGTGGAAATAACCTTGCAGGCCCTTGTTTTCCAGAGAGGGACACTTCGTGACCTCCTACATGATGCACCGAAACCACCCCCCCTGGGTGGGGGTGGGATACCACTGACTCCGTGTGGAAATAGCCCAGCGGGCTTCCCTTTCTCAGATGGGGACACTTTGTGACCTCCTACATGAAGCACCAAAACCACCCTCTGGGTGGAGGTGGGATACCACTGACCCCAAGTGGAAATAACCTTGCAGGCCCCTATTTCTTAGAGGGAGACACGTCGTGACCTCCTACATGATGCACCGAAACCACCCCCCTGGGTGGGGTGGGATACCACTGACTCCAAGTGGAAATAGCCTAGCGGGCTTCTCTTTCTCAGGTGGGGACACGTCGTGACCTCCTACATGATGCACCGAAACCACCCCCCTGGGTTGAGGTGGGATGCCACTGACTCCAAGTGGAAATAACCTCGCAGGCCCCTATTTCTCAGAGAGGGAACCCTTCGTGACGTCTTACCTGACGTATCGAAATCACCCCCTGGCTGGGGTGGGATACCACTGACCAGATACCACTGACCCTACTGGAAAACGCATTCTCGCTACGGAAAACAATAGGCCTTTTTTCAGAGGCCTATTTTCCATTTGTAGCCGTAATCTCTCCGTAATCTAGCCTTTGTGCCACCCACGTGGGTGAGATGCCAAAGGAGTCGACCGACTGCGTCAACCACACGTGTGCGAGACACCAAATAAGGTCACAAAAAGGAGTCATCCGACTGTGTCACATCCACGCCATCGAAATATTACTTAAGCACTTGAGATGCGGGGTGCATTTAGTTTTTTTGCGGCGTGAAACGATGGTGTCACAGCTTGATTTGATCCCCAGCGTTAAAAAAAGACTTTCACAGCTCGATTTGATCCACCGGTAACGTGACAAGACCTCTCTGCAAGCTCTGTTTTTTGTGTACAATCGAAAGAGGATCTTTACAAACGATTTTCTCATTTCAAACGACCTTCGAAAAGAAACGCAAGCTCGAGGTAAGTTCTCTTCTTCTTCTTCTTCTTCGTTCCAACGTTTGTCGAACTCCAAAACCTTCCTTAAAATCACCATGACTCTTACCTAAGCGTTGCATAGGCTGGGTTTGAAGCGGTTTTCAAGCTAATATAATTTTTTTTTTTGGTTTCTTTGCAAAAACACTCGCTCGCAATACGGGAAGCGTTGGCGGCCACAATTTTTTTTTTCCCTTTAAAAGCTTACGTTTGGTCATCCGAGGAAACAACCCCCATTCTTATTTTTGTTTGTTTTTTTTTTTTTTCCAGAAGATTCAAACGAGTCGGTGGTGCGAACAAAGCACATTCAAAGACCGATACTTTTTCCGAGAAAACACTGACCGCTCTCGCGGATGTTTCCAGGAAAACGCAGAAATTGCTGAGTGGTTCAAATCCTTTGCTTTCATGACCACGACTTACTAAACCTCGATAAAAAAAGAAAAGGCCTCCGAGCTCTGCCATATATTTTTTTTTCCTTTACAATAATCCTCAAAACTGACTCGCTCAAACGACAGTTGAAGATTTATGTTAGCTTTCTTTTGACGTACCGTTTTACCGTTCGCAGTGCTCACGTTTCGTTTGTAGTTCAATGATGGATTTCTCCGGCGACAACGAGCTTAAACCATCGTGATTATTTTTTCTTCTGTTATTTTTTTTTTCGTTGTAAGTCGATGTCCATCTTATGTGTGTGCTCTTCAAAAAAAAATTCAGAGCGGTGTGCTCGCTCGACCAAATTGGTTCCGTTGCGAAAATAACATGTTTTGCTACCCTCGACATTCACAAATGTACATGCCCCAGCGCCTACGGCTTCACATACGGTTGGGGTTTAATTCGATTGTACCAAAGGTATTCTCCACAAATTCTTTTTCAGTTAAACCCCCACCGTCTCATGTTGTGCGCCCTCTGCGGCACGATCCACCTCTGCGTCATTTGCCATGCGAACGCATGCACCAGCTGATGAGTGTAAGTGTTTTTTCCCGTCATTGCAGATTCCAGGTCACATTCTAACGTGCATCGTCGATCCTTGGACACACGTCGCATGCATGTGCGAACAACTATAGCCCATCAGCACACCGCCGTACGTCCTTTCATTTCCTTTCATTCATTTTCAGATTCCCGCACACGCGTTGACGTGCATGGTCGATCCGTGGAGCCACGCTGTATGCATGTGCTTCACGGACGACGGATGGTGGGCCCTGACCCGTAAGTTTTTTTTTCAGATTCCCGGGCACATCCTCACATGCAAATTCATCATAGAATGGCCCGACTTCCATCAAACGTGCATATGTTCGTACGCGTACACCGGACGTGCATATGCGTGAGTCTTTTTTTTTTCCTTTTTTCAGATAACCGCCGAGGCATTGCCGTATAAGCCGTACAAAATCAAATTCAAACGCGTGCGTGTATGTGTTCACACGCGTGAGTCTTTTTTCCTGTTTTTTCAGATCCCCGGTCACGCATTGACGTGTCAATTCAAATTCAAATGGCCTCACCACCAACTATGCATGTGCGAGCATTAGTAAGTCTTTCCTCTGGTTCTTTTCAGATTCCCGGTCACGTATTGACGTGTAGGATTAAATCCATTTGGCCTCACCGATACAAGTGTACGTGTCGTCATTTTGGCCGCACACCATCAAAAGTGTATGCGTTCGCATGATTCCAAACGCCCCCGCCGCCGCGTAAGTCTTTTTTCCTTTGGTTTTTTTCAGATAGATCTCACTTACGGTACCTTGGCTTTCAAAATCTTCGGTGTCACATGGTGCCCATTTTACCGCAACTGCACATGTTTTTTCAGATCCCCGGTCATGCCTTGACGTGCCGCTACCCTCAACACCACACATGCATGTGCCAACATCAGTAAGTGCTAATCAAGCTTTTCCTTTTTTTTTTCCCAGCGATTAGCAGTACCCATTCTCCGTGAAGCCTTCCCGGTGGACAAAGCGTTTCACCTCCTCCTTCCCCTTCTCCACAGCCCACGATAAAACTATTGTACCCTGATGGATTGACGCCTTCCCCTCTTCTCTGCAGCCGATGATGACAGCCAAAAGGAAATTACCACACATCGCCACCTCCTCCCTCGTCGTTTGCATGCTGTTCCCCTATTGTACCGCGATGGATCATACCGACCATTTTCCAAGACCTCTCAGAGAGTTGGTTCCCCGTCAAGCCACCATCCCTAATTTGATCAACTTCATGGCCAACATGCAAGCGGCCAACCACCCACACACCGGAGGCAGAAGGAGGCGAAGGAGGCGCAGACCTTGAACATTTGATTTTTTTCTTTTCATTGTTGTTAACCGTGGCGGTTTTTTTTTGTTCCTGCTGTCGTCCTTGTTTTTTTTTTCCGCCACTTTCTTTCGTGAAAAAAAAATAATCAAGGAGCTGCTGTTATTAAAAACCCGTTTGCCATTTATTCATGTGTCTTGCCTCATTTGCATATATGCTAATTTTTTAATTTATGCATAACAGGTCACGTGACCCCTTGCATCACCCAGGGGCGGCTGGTACGTTCAAAATGGCCGTATTGGGAAATTCGTATCGAATTGAACGTAGCGCCCAACGCAGTCTTTTTTTTTCCCTACTGATTTCATTGTTTGCCGTAAGTGAGCCGATACTACTACTCTTGTTGAAATTGGCTTTTGCAGTTAGGTCAAACACTGAATATAATGGTAGGTGTTATTGTTTATGCAATGGTGTAAAATGGAAATTTATTCGAAAAGGACACGTACCATTTACATCCCTTTATGTGAAACAAATTGAAAAATAGATAAATTGAAACTATTTTTTGTTTTCTTCATTCCGTCTGAAGGATGTAGACAGACTGAATTAATGATAACTCCAACCTTTTCATTTTGTTACCAAGATTTCCATATTTTCCCTTTGTTTCCCTTCCTTTCTTCCAATCTCAATTCCCTTAAACCGTCTAATTCGAGCTCGATTTCATAATCGAGCAAAGGCTGTGTCCCCCCCGGAAAATGAGTTTAGACCGAGCTCGACCTTTGCCGTGTGCTCTATGCAGACGACTGGGGATGAGTCAGAGGGTGTACTAGGGTAAACTCGTGTTTGAGTGTAAAGGTATATCTGGGTGACTCTATGTGTGTTAACATGAAGTATATGCCGAAGCTTAAAGTGTGGTCTTGAATTGCGGTATTTTACGTACACACACAACGTAAGGTAAGACATGGAAAACCAAAGGGATTTGAGTGAATTCCGATCATGTTATGGATATATACACGAAGAGGATGATGTATCTGACGACGAAGAATGGCGGACTACCTGTCCCTCAAACAGCAACAGTAGCCGCCAGTCAACCATACTTCCCGCGAACAAGAAACGACGAATTGACTCTCCTTTGTCGAATCCAGATGTGAAAAACGTGATCCTTGTGAGCAAGCCTTCACTGCGACCAGATTCCTGTTGTAGACACAGTAGAATTATAATTCATGTGGATATAGACTGTTTTTATGCTCAGGTCGAAATGCTTCGAAACCCTGAACTTCGAAATCTGCCCCTGGGAATTCAGCAGAAACATATCGTAGTAACATGCAATTATATCGCGAGAAAATGCGGGGTGACGAAGCTTTCTTATGTCAGTGATGCAAAGAAGAAGTGCCCAGATCTTGTGCTTGTTAATGGTGAGGATTTGACAGTGTATAGGGAATTTTCCGGGAAAGTACACTCACTTTTGACCAGGGAGTTCACCCCCCTGGTCGAAAGACTGGGCATGGATGAGAATTATCTGGATGTCACCGAACTTGTAAATACAAGGCTGGAAAGTAACAATTCTGAAAGTAGGAACTTTTCAGGCGCTGTGTACAGTAGGAGCTTGGATTCTTTCCACATGAAGGTAGTTAAAAGCTGCACGCTAGTTCCATTGTGTAGTTTCGTGTTATCATATGGAACCCAAAATTCCAATTGATTGATTGCCATTGATTGTCATTGGTCAATTGATGACCAATTAATGATCACATGCTTGATTCCCCAAATTGCTATCAATTGCCATCAATCACCACTGATGATTGTTGACTGTAGTCAACAAGGACCAATCGGCAATCAATTTTCTGGTGATTTGCACAAATAACTCGGGAAGATGTGTCAGGTTATTTTGACTGTGAAGCAGGTTGTAGCTATTCAAGGGTGTCATGAATGCCCTTTTTGCAGTTGGCTAAAAGCCTAGAGTTTTCCTTATTTTTTTTCAAATGGTTTAGTCCATGATTATGTCTTCCGAGTTTGGGGTCTCTGCTTTTTGGTGAATAAATATGGTAAGCACTTCCCCTGGATTCGTTAATCGAGCTACTGGAACGAGAGGCCAGACTAATTGCCATTACCATCATACTTTCAGTTATTGCGTTCGACGTTAATCTCCGAAAATCTAAAGATCTAAGATCGTTTGACCTTACTTGTCACATGATGGTGCCACAGAGTCTGGCTGCTTACTGTGGCTCATTTCACTTGAAATTCACTTTTAAACAGAGTACACACTCTCTGTATCATACCTTTGGCGGCATTAGCAAACTCATGTTACACGTTTGCGAACTGACTATTAGGCATTTTGTGAACCAACTATCAGACGTTTGTGAATCTATACCCAAGACGTTAGCAAACTGACCGTTTGTGAAACAACTCATTGGCAAAATGACCGGTTTCCTCGGAGAGGTTGAAACGTGACTTTTTAGCGCTAGTCTTTATTTCAAAATCAATTTCTAAGAAACTACTTAATGAGAGAAAAAAACAGGAAATAAATAACTAAAGTCTTTTTAGTGTTTTGCGATAAGAAGTAGAATTCTCACAAATTTGACCAAATTTGGCAAAAATGTGACTGTAAGACCCAAGAAAGAAAGGGAGGAATCCACTCTTGTACTGGGAAAGGCTAACGAACTGGTTAAAATAAATGTGCAGGGATTTTGTTAACTGAAGTAATAGGAAGGTAAAGGATTCTTAATACGCAGGTACCACTAAGATTTCTTGCCCCTTTCAATACCTTAATGGCAGAGTATACACCATCAGGTGCCAGTACCTGGGTCCTGGCTTCTAATAGCAACTGCTAATGTGGTCTCTGGCTTTCAAATTGCCTTGGAGAATATCTTGTAGAACACTATCAAAGCACTACCAAGCAACATAAAATGGTTGCCTAGGAATGATGTTCACTTTAAGCTTTTTTCTCTTAGTCTTCTAGTCCTTGTTTGTGTGGCTGCCACGAGAGGCTAAGACTTGGATCCAAGATTGCAGCAGAAGTCAGGAAGGCAATTCTAGATGAGACCGGGCTTACATGTTGCGCCGGAATTTCTTACAATAAACTCCTTTCTAAGCTTGTTGGTGGGTGGAAGAAACCTAACATGCAAACAACACTTCTTCCCGAAGATGCTGAGAACCTCTTGTTAGGTCTTCAAGCAAGAGACATTCCAGGTACAGTATTAACCCCTAAAATCCAAAGATCAAAATTTAAATTCTCATTTGTTACTATAGAAGTAGTGGGGACAGGGACCACGTAGGGGTAGCCCCCCCACTTTGGTGAAATAAAAAGTAAAATGATAATAAAAATTTAAAAAGTGGCAAAAACATTGCAGAAGTAATTTTATCAGTTTGTAAAGGAAAAAAGTATCAATCACCATTAGCAAATTAGACACACATTTAACTAGCAAGCATAAAGAGTAACAATTACAGGGTTGCCACTCATTGGGATAGAAAAATTTCCTGACTTTTCACTAATTTTTCACTGACCAAAGACCACTGAGTTTCCACTGACCATCAGAGGCAAATTCTAAGGCAAGAAAGCCAGCAATGAAGCCAAAGAAATCAATTCCTGTGCAGGATGTTTTGAAATGAAAACACCTTTACTACCAAAGAATCTCCTTCCAAAACCAAATGGCTAGCCAAATGTAAAATTCCCTGAGTTTTCACTGACTTTCAGGTAGAATTTAGAAATTCCCTGACTTCATACATAATTCACTGACTTTTCCCTGACCTTGAAAAAAATATGTTTTCCCTGACTTTTCCCTGACCGTGGCAACCCTGAATTAGGTAGCAATAAATATTAAATCATTTTTCATTTCTAACCTAATACCACAACAGGTTTATGCCCTCTAATTGGCTTTTTTTTGGCGAGCAGGCCTCTCAGGAAAACAGAGATTGGAAACATGGCTGCACTCAAGAAAGACGCAGATTTAGTAACCTGACAAGTTTTAACAGTCATAACAAAAAACAAACAAACAGACTTTCTCTAATTGTCATTGCTAACAAATTTACCCATCACAACAACAACAACAAAAATTCCATATCTTGAAAGAATCTAAACAAAGGGTGAGGTAACCTTATTTTCAGTGACACTCTTGTAAAAATGTCAGATTGTTTTTTTTCCATGCAATACTGAAAATCATAATTTTCCAGGGGAGCATGACCCCAGACCTGCCTAGTTAGCTCACGCTTGTGGATTTGCCTTTCATCCCCCCTACCACCCCACCCCCCCCTTTTTCCAACTCCAAAACATGCTACACAGGCCCTGTGTTAAAATATCAAACAAATTCGTTTTATTCGATCTTGTCTTTAATTCTCATGACCACTTCATTTATAAACCGTTGATATTTCAAGGAGAAATTTGAGGTAAAGTTTGCAAGTGATGAGGTTATTACAAGCACATTGGTGCAATGGTCATCAATTTCACACCATGTTACTGAGAATGTGAAAGTTCTTTCCTGAGTAAACAACAAGAAATCTGAGGTGAGATTTGAAATACCAGTCTGTTGGAAATGTGGTTCCTTTATAAAAGTGATGAGGATGTTTGCTTATAAGCCTGAAAAGAATCTTACAATTAATGCACCAAAATTTTTTTCTAACCCAAGGTACTTTTCTTTTTATTAGCAGTTTTACATTTAAAAAAAACCATTATTCTGAAACTACAATGTCTGATCTAGAGTAAGCCATTGCAGGATTGTTGTGATTTGAGCAAAATTGTCCCCGTCAAATTTGTGTTCTGGACCATTTTGGCACACTTAAGATTTTTTTAGCACAGGAACTTAATTTGTCCTTGTTAATTTTTACGTGGGATACCATGTAAGCAGACCACCTATAAAATTTGGTTGAGTTTTGTTGTCATTGTAGTTGCATATGGTAATTAGCCATGTGCTTGTGCTTGTCACTGAAGTTAAGCCCTGTTTGCCGTTGCAACTTGGATGGGTGACCACCTCTTGTACCTGGTGTGGTTGACTTTTTTCTAGTCTTCTTTTTCCGATTTCATACCTGTACTTTGTTGGAATCGCCAAACAGTGTGTCTAGCTGATCAGCCGCAGTTCCTCGTTCTATACGTGATCATTTGTCAGATAAAACCTTTTAAGTAAAGATTTCATTCACACAGTGCCGTGACATAGGTTGACCATAAGGATAAATGATTCAAAAGAGATTGATTTGTTCCGTTCATTGCTTTAGTTTTGTCTTTTCAACTGTGAATAATTTGCATTCCAGTCAAGTGTGACTCAAACCATTGTGTGTTTGGCTAGTAGAGTCAGCAGCAAAGTACGCATCCCACGTTAACGCCTCCAGGTGTCTTGTTTTAACAATAAATGACAACCAAAATGCAAAAGAGCCCAGTGTGGACCTTGTGTGAGTCAAACTGAATGCAACTTTGGTATACTGTAAACAATATGGCTGCCAGTCTCAAGGTTCCTGGGAACCAGTATGAGTAACTGCTTTGTTAATTTTATAATTTGTGAATAAGCGCTTTAAAAACGTTTTCGTGTTCACTATTTTAAAAAGTGCAAAAACACTTTCACCCATAAAGTTGTTGTTACAGTATCACTCAGTCGACAGAAAGATATAGTGCGAAACTCCTCTACAAACCCAACTTATTTATTCAACCATACGTAATAAAATCCAAGTTACACAGGAGCAACTTTTAAACAATACAATCTGCTATCATAACTAACTTAAGCCTACTGCTAAAACTTTAGTCACCGCTGACACAAACCCACAATAAAATAATGTGGATGTCTCCAAAGAAATCTCCTTTCGATCCTCTTGTCCTCAATAGCTTTCCAAGATTCTGTCGACATAGCTTCTCCAGTCGGTCTCTGCTGACAATAACAACAACCCCAACTGCTACCGAGCGTAATTCTTATATACAATTAATTAATATTCTAGAACCTTCTTAGAGCTTCTAAGACAACTATTTATGTAGCATTACATCGTAATGACTTCATTTAGTAGATTGTTCTAAATTATTGTTCCATAGTGTGACAGTAGAACATTCTGGTACAAACATTGCGTGACTTAACATTCTAGAAATTACCAGAAACTTAGCATTGACAGTGTTGTACTCCATGACATTGTTGACTGGGACAAATATTGTCCCACTTGATAGAAATCCTAGATCAGTCTCTGATACCATTATGGCTATTGGCACCAGATTTGAAATGCTCAACGTTTCTGTAAACACGGCCAACTGTGGAGCATACTTTTTAGTTTCTTTTGTAAGCGAGTTTTACCAGTATTTATTATATTGCAATGGTATGATTGGCTGAGGAGTTTTTCCTCACCCTGCAATCAGTTTTTGTAAGCACAAACGATAAAACTCATAGCAAAACTTTTTCCCTTAATTGTTGCTGCATATGATAGCTACACCTTTAAAATTATGAATGACAAGGAACATTCAGAGAGCGAGTTCCATTATTCTGGAAAGGAATAACAAGCCAAAATACAACTTCTGTTGCAATACAGTTCTTTCAGTATTATTTCTATAAAAAGCCATATAATAAATAAGTTATTAACTTTGTCTGTGCGGTCATGACAGGGAAATCTGTGTTTGGCCTTGGTATTGACCTCGAAATTCATCAATGCCTTAGTCTGAGATTTCCCTGTAATGACCCACTGTCGGTTAATATGTAGTATGTATATGTTATTACAGGTATTGGGCACAGCATGGCAAAAAAACTTCGGATGATTAATGTGTTGTCAGTTGCTGATGTACTTTCATGTCCAAGCCAAATACTTGAGAGGGAATTTGGCAGCTTGCAAGCAACATTAATGACAAGGTTGTGTCATGGCATTGACGACAGTGCAGTTACCCCTTCTGGTGAATTTAAGTCAATTACAGATGAAGATTCCTTTAAAAAATGTTCAACTCTTGAAGATGCAAGAAAGCGACTTTCTCACCTCGTTGAAGGGTTATTGCCACGGGTTTCAAATGATACTGGTGTACCCGAGACAGTCAGAGTTACAGTGAGGCGACAGGGTGACCACTCTAACAAGAGGGAGAGCCGTCAGTGCAGATTACCACGCTCCTTTTCTTTTGATGATAAAGAAAAGGCAAGAAATGCTCTCCTAACTGAATGTCTTGTACTATTCAATAAACTTGTTGATGTGAAGAAACCATTTCACTTGACTTTGCTGGGAGTTTCATTGGCAAATTTTCACAAATCTCCTACCACACAATCAAAAAACATCTCTAATTTTTTTCAGAAGTCATTTTCTGAAGAAAGAGATTCAGTATCATTTGATGACAGACTCACTACAACAAACAGTGCAAAGACTTCTATGCATAAATCTCCTGAGACTTCTTACAAACTTGATCTCTTGGAAGGTAGGGATCAGGAAGCACAGAAATGTTCAGACATAAACACACAGGGCACCCAAGAGAAAGAAACATCTATGATGGCAAATAATCAGCCTTCTGTGTGCCCCAAGGGTGTAGATCCCACAGTATTTGCTAAGCTTCCACTTGATTTACAGAGAGAAATAGAGGTACAGTGGGAACAAGGCACAAGAATGCCCATGAAAAACACAGTTAAGACTGATAAGGTGCCACTAAAGGCAAAGAAATGTGTTGGAATACAAAGATATTTTGTTAGAGAGCAAGGAAGCCCTAATTCTGTTACATTCAAGTAGATCACTAAGCAGTTCAAGATAATTTTGCTTAATTTAAGAATGATTCTGTTCCTTTAGACAAAGATGAGGAGTGACCTACAGATTGGAATTTGCTTTCACATCTGTCATACAAAGCAATATTGAGTAATCTTTAAAGATGCTGTAACTGTGTATTGTTCTGTGCAACTTGACTCACAACACCCTTGTCATACAAGTTATAATAACGAAATATTACACTGTGTAACATACCTTGCATTGGCCTAAACTGTTGCAGAAACCGTTACATAGAGTAGAATCAAGTTTCTCATTAAAAAGTGACTTGTTTCACTGTGTGTTAACAGAATTTGCCTGCTTGTTAAGCAATTACTTAAATCTGTTAAAATCTATCCAGAATTATGTAAAATCCCTCATAGGCACAGCTCTCATGTCTTGTACTGTAAAAGGGGTTAAGGCACCATTGAGAGAAACTAGAAGCACAAATCTGAGAGCCTGTTGACAGGTTAGCTTTCCCAGAGTTGTTTAGCCCCACAAAGTTTGAACTGTAATTTTAAGTTAATCTTGAGTTCACTCCCTGACAATTTTGAGCTTGTAGACTAATCTCCATATGAGACCATTCCAAACTTTCTTGTGATAGTGGTTGGATACTGATTCTGTGAATCAAGTAACGTTAAAACATGGTCGTTCAATGGTCCTATTTGATCAAATTGAGCAATTCAAGGTGAATCTACAGGTAACATCCATTCCAATTTAGGCATTCAGGGTTGTGTGGTTCAGTACCTTCCTTTTGTCTTTGGGTTATGTATCAGCCCTGGCACCAATACCAACATTCTCCTTTCTGGCCTCCACATGGGGTCTCATGGTAGAAGTTTGGAAAATCTGATCAGTAATCAAGGCATTCAATCTCTGGTAATCATTATGAATACTCTCAAGTAATTTTATTCCCATAAATGAAGAAGCAAGATTGCAGTTAATTACATGCTGGTTACTGTTGGGAGTTGACTGCTGGGAACTGTTCATTTCAAAGGTTCAGAGCTTTTGTTTCCCAAAATTTCTTTGAGCAGTCTTAGTAAATCTGGAGATAGAATGTTGCTGAAGTTACATTTTTTAACTCCTCCCCTAAAAATTCAACTCTTTGCTGAAGGGTGCTGGTAACCAAAATTTCACCTTGCATTTGAAACTCCCTGATGCCATGTGTCATTCTTGCAGCATAGACGCCTTGGTAACTGAACGAAATGACAATTTATGAACTTGAGATTGCTGCAACATGCATATTAAAACTGTGGTTGGAATGGCAGTAATCAAATATCTTTTTCTTTTAATTTTTGGTGATTCATTTGTCGTGTTGTGCCGTTTGACAAGTATTATTACTGGTGTATTGTCAAGAAATCCACCTGAACATTTCAATACAAATAATTAGTAATCAAGAAAAAAGGACCATAAAAATGGAAATCGATATAACCAAAAACGCTCTCAAAATGTGCAGGTGAACATGAGTTCAAAAAAGCAGTGGCATTCTTTTCGATGTTTCCTCTGGTGTATTGAGTATACATTTTGTAGTATTCCTCGTTCACAAAAGCCCCAACTTCAAATCCGCTTCAGAGATTTTGTACCCCCTCCATTACAAGGTTTACCAATATACAATAGAATACTATTCGTTCAAAGAAAAAAGGCGAAGGAAACGAACAAACGCCATTGTCTCTAGGTGATAAGCATTTAATGTAATTTCAAAAGCAACAAGAAACCTTCCCTCAATATTTTGCTACTACATATCTATATACTGAGAAAAATTACCGTGTACACTGATTTGTCATCTCACATGGAACCAAATTAGTTTAATTTAAATACAAGCGAAAAGTTTTCATACAGGCTTTCCTTTACCGCGTAATTTGACTTCCTCTAGCGAATTCTACAACGATAACACAAAACTATGCAAACAAACTTATGCTATCTTCATACTTCGAAATCGTCTTAACTGTCCATGGCCGGTATGTTTCAAGAAATAATCTTACAGGATGTTTACATACTGTACTTGCTAGGAGCAATCAGTTTTATTCCAGTGCATCAGTTCATTTTATAATGACAACAAAACATGCTTACACTAGCTAACTTCAATCTTCACCCTCACCGTCTTGATCTTCGCTTTGCCAAAGTGTTAAATTGTCCCGAAGCAGTTGCATAATCAGGGTACTATCCTTGTAGGTATCTGTTTCTACAGAATCCAATTGTGAGATGGCATCATCAAAGGCTTTTTTCGCTAGATCACACGCCTTCGCGCGATTGTCCTCGATCTCGTAGTAGAAAACAGAGAAGTTGAGCGCCAAGCCCAATCTAATTGGATGCGTGGACGGCAAGCCCTCTGCTGCCTTATCTGCTTCCTTGTATGCATCGC
This sequence comes from Galaxea fascicularis, assembly GCA_948470475.1. Taxonomy (NCBI): domain Eukaryota; kingdom Metazoa; phylum Cnidaria; class Anthozoa; order Scleractinia; family Euphylliidae; genus Galaxea; species Galaxea fascicularis. Next base: position 1,955,755 of record OX419343.1, on the reverse strand, counting down.
GGGACTTGTCCTGGTCTTTTTGTCGTGATGAGGAATTCGGTTCTCTGATCTCGACTAAATAACGATAGTAATCGCCTTTCATTTTTAAGTAAAACACCAGTGGTTCTTTTTCATCCGAATCTTTTGCCTTTGCCAAGAGATGCTCGTCTATCAACTTCAGCACTTCGTTGCACTCATCTTCGAGTTCCGATTCGATTTTCTCGCGGTACTTGGAAGCGAGTGCTTTTTTGACTTCATCGCCGTCTTGCTTCTGCTCAAGACTGCTAATAATTCGCCACGCAGACCGACGAGCACCAACCACGTTCTTGTAGGCCACCGACAGCAAATTTCGTTCCTCATTGCTAAGGTCCGCCCCACCAGCATTCTGTGCAACAGTCTTCATTGCTTCAACCATGTCATCATAACGTTCCGCTTGTTCGGCTAACTTAGCCCGATAAACAGCATCTTCTTTGTTAACCATGACGCTCGACTCTACACTATAAATTACCCTCAGCTTGAATCCCTCTAAAATTAACGCCGTCAAGGAGCTGCCTTCCCTTCGCTCGCCTGATCACGTGTTTATTATCTAAGGCCTGGTTGCGTGATTTTTCACCAATCATAACTGTGAATCTCATACGGGATACATTTTAACCGCGAAATCAAATAGACTGGCCTGCTAGGCGTAATGGGGTGAACAGGTAAGGCTGGTTTTCATTAGCGCATAAGGACAAACATACATACAAGCACAAGCGCCCGCATAAAAACATAAGAACGAACCCACTTATTTGTCTTATGCGGTTTTCACCAGACATAAGCATAAGCACAAGAGGAACGGAACTGCTCGTTTTTCTTGTGCTTATGTTTATGCTTATGGATGATATATATGACATAAATCATATATGAACTGCGGATGTGAAATCAAATAAAGACTGATCCTTGCAGTTGTGAACGCAATTTATGCAATTGCGTAAAGAAGCCTGAAAAAAAAATTCAGGAGTTCAAAGGGGTTTGAACCCGTGACCTCGCGATACCGGTGCGATGCTCAAATCACAGGTAGCCAACCGTGGTGTGTGTCATCAAAATTTGACCGTTAAAAACCTAGAATTCCAACGAACCAAGTTGCCAAATAAAGCCTTCCTACCTTCACTCTACTGTTTCATATTATGCAGCTATCAGTGTCAAGCCCGAGGGGGGGGGGGGGGGGGGTTAGGCATAGGGTGGGGATTGTGACATTTTCTGAAAAAAATTATCAAAATCCCCACCCCCAGGCAAAAAATAATTGTCAAAAGTATCAAAATCCCCCACCCTAGGCGATCATATACCCTTCAGTCCTTGTTGCACACAAGAGGAAAGCAATAAAATTCCCCACCCTGGGGACGTGATGTTCGATCAAAATCCCTACCCTGGGGATATATGTGACAGTCAAATTCCCATGGGTTGCCCTGATAGGTGCATTACTTTCTGGGATGTCTAAATGCAATCCCATCGCCTCTTTTAAATCCGAGGTCACTGTCCATTCTAATTTTTTTTTCCCAGTAATTCTTTGTCCATTGTTTTGGGCCACCAGAACACTGGTCTAACAGTTATTTTGTGGAATCAAATGGCACAACTGAGTGAGTGATTGCTGTTTCCCAGTCCAGTGAGGGAGCAATGCCTGTACCATTTTAAAGCAATGAAGTTTAATTTATGACAATATTCTTCTTACTGGGTTGTCCATCTTCACCACCTGGATTATTTCGTTAAGGTAATCCCAGTGATAATTTGCATACTAAGGGAAATAGATTCAGTGCCACCTTAAATGTTCAAATACCTTCAGTTTTCAAATGCGCTTAATGAACATGGTCTTCCAGTGGCAGTAGTCAGTGTACTTCTGATAAGTTTTTTTCTTGCTTCATTAACAAGGAAAAAATAAGATAAGCAGGGCCAACTGAAAACAGGACTAACCGAAACTTTTTACACTTTGGGCCTGAAAGTCCTCACCCTTATCCCAGTTTTGATTTCTACTTATTCATGTCCATGACGTGTGGACAAAAGGACAACTACCAACTGTCCATATAGAATTGTCATGGAAGCCCAGGCTACCCTTCAAAAAAAGTAGAAAAGAACTCACTTGGTGTTAGTATGGATCTATCAATCAACAAAAGATTTAATGCTGTCAAAACGCACAAGTTTTGATGTTTCAACCCAACTGCTTTGCTGCAACACCTTCTGGCATATTACACCTGTTTATTCTTTCTTAACCTTCACTATTAGTCAAATCTACACTCACTGCAAATTGAAATGAAACGAAACAATGACAAAGCTCTAGGCTACTTTGATACCTCCTTAAAAGTGATGAGACCGTTAAATTGCATGTAACTTCAACATTGTCTTGCAAGTTATTGAAAGGCACAGCAGCATTGTTTTGTCACAGTGGTGCACATGAATGACAAGGATAGGTTTCTAGGAAATAAGCTATCAATTATTTATAGATCTACATTGCCTTATTTTCCCTTAAAATTTGAAAAAAATGCTTTTCTAAATCAATATTAACATCCTCAACATTTCACCCTTGGCATCCGAAATGACCATCTAACTTCTTACCATACTGCTAGTTCATCCATAATGCAGGGAATGATCACCAGGTGATTAGCCAATTTTCATACAAATTCTCCCTACATGGAATAAACCTGTTGATATTTGGGGTTAAAGATTAACTAATGTCTTGTCAAAATTGATGTCCATTTGTTGTTGGTATAAATCTACTAGCATTCTATCACGAATGCCAGTCCCTGATTGACTATGCCACTCACTACCTATTGTGATAGATAGTGAGTAGCATTTTTTTTGTCAACAAAATGGCAGCCACTTCTTTGCAGTTTTAAAGAGTCTGCTGGGAGAATTTTGATAATTTACTTGTTTAGTTTTGAATGACTAGTAGACTTATACTAAAACAATTAGATTATTCACTCTTGATTTAGAAATCTCAAGCTCATAATCTATTGTTAAGTAGTGTACAAGTGTTGATCTGGCTGTGGGAATAATCAAATGGATATTTCATTGATAATTTACCAAGAACATGAAGAGCTTTTTATTTCACTTGTACTGTTGAGTTTCACATAAAACAAGGCACACAGTGAAATGCAACAAAAACGTTGATGTTCTTGGAAGGTAGAACATTTCAATTGAATTTAAGTCCAGTAATTAGGAGATATACTGTGCACTGTAACGTGGTACTAAATGCATGCCACTAACACAAAAACGTGTAACATCATGGTTCACTTAGGGCCAGCACTTCACTTCATTCAATAACGCAAATCCACATAGCAACACTTTGATTTCAATTTTACATATTAATTAGCTGAACCCAATCGGCAAATCAAATCAATAGAATGATTACAAACTGGACTCGACTGATCAATTTATTTCTCTTCTGACAAAACATTCCTGAATTCTACTGCTCTCATACTTTCAGGACCGCCATTTACTACCACTACAGATGTTTCATGATTACAACATTCTAGTCACCTCCGTCGTGCATATACATGTATCTTCCTTTCAAATGAGACCTGTATTGTACAAGTGTTTTTTGTCCTGTTTTCAACAATAGCATCAGCTTACAAGGACTTTAATGGTACCCTTGTTTGTCATCAATCCCCTCCTTGGTCATCCTGCTCGTCAGCTTCTTGCCTCCACAGCGTTAGATTGTCCCGGAGCAGTTGCATGATTAAGGTACTGTCCTTGTACGACGAATCGTCTACAGTGTCTTCTTTTTCTATCTCTTTCATAGCGTTGTCAAAAGCCTCTTCTGCCAACTTGCAAGCCTCACCTGGGAGTCGCTCAATTTCATAGTAGAAAACAGAGAAGTTGAGCGCCAAGCCCAATCTAATGGGGTGTGTGGGAGGCAGATCGTTAGCCTTCTCTTTCGCTTTCTCGTATGCCTCCTTGGAATCTTTTTTCTTCGAATCATCTGCCTTGATCTCGACTAGATAGCGATAGTAATCGCCTTTCATTTTCAAATAGAACACCTCAGACTCGGCTTTATCTGCTAACTTCAATAGGTTGTCTTCAATCAACTTCAGCACTTCTTTGCACTTATCCTCCAATTCTTTTTCGACATCTTCGCGGTACTTCTGAGATAAAACTCTTTTGCTCTCATCTTTCGCCTTTTCTTCTAAACTGTTAATAATTCGCCAGGCAGACCTTCTTGCACCAACCACGTTCTTGTATGCCACGGACAGCAGATTTCTCTCTTCATCGGTTAGGTCTTCTTCGGCACCTTCTACGACAGATTTCATGGCTTCAACCATGTCATCATAACGTTCAGCTTGTTCAGCTAACTTGGCCCGATCTACTTTTTCTTCTTTTGAAGCCATGGATTTGTCTTTTAGAGCCTAATTCTTCCAAACCGAACCTTCGAAATTCTTCCAATTTTACTGTGGACGCCTTTAGACGGGAGCTGTCTCATGTCACGTGACAGAAAACTACCAATCAAAGAGACAACAGACATCCGGGATTGTTTGAGTCAGGGGCGTACTCAGAGCCTTCGGTTATGCTGGTCAGCTGAGTAAGTTCAAAGGAGAGGCTACTAAGTCAACAAGTAAAGAAACATGGCTGTTCGAAGTAAATATACAGATCTTCCGGGCATTGTAAGTGTTTTAGAATAACAAATCTGGTTCTCGTTTTGATGTGTTCGTACTTTTTGTCGACGTCAAAACTGCTTTGATAAATAGATTCAAATGAAATGAAGAGCTCATGGTATTAGAGCTCATGGAATTGTGACTCTCTTATGTATCAGTCAAATCCAAGAACGCCCACCCCCCCTCCCCCCCCGGCAAATCCCGGAGCACTTGACTTTTAAGAAAAATTTTGGTCAAATTCTCCACTATGTTGTCAGTTTTATGGTGAAATACCCTGCCGGTTAGGGCTTCGCAAAGCATCAAATTCCCTGCCCTCTAGATATGTAGGTGGTTAACCCAGCCATTTTATTCTTAAAAAATTCAAATTTAATATTCTAACTTTTGTGCACTTTTAAATGTATTGTGTCAATATATACAACATAGATAAACAAGATACAAGCAATTGCAAGAAGTTTAACTCTGCACTGAAAACACAAAATAATGTAGGTCGTGAATGCTAATATCCTAGCTTTTAACACAAGTTCCGAATATATTTCTGCTATCACCATTTTTTGAGTCCCTTTGTCATTGCTCCAATCTTAAAACAAAGGCATTCTCTTCAACAATAAAAACCAGAGGACTGGATTATGTAATCCTTTGGCAAGCCCACAGTTTCTGGATAATCAAATGCCTGGGGTGGAGGGGTGGGGAAGGAATGGGGGCTGAGGTGGGCAGACAGACTGACATGTTTTTATTTGGAGTCTTTTACAATAAATAGTATATCAACTACGATTTCCAAAAAACTAAAAATTACAGACAACACAAATATGTATGGCTAGTAAGTTATTAATTGATTACGGTAAGTCCTAGAGTTTTTACTGTTTGCCATCTTCCCCTTTCCTTTTTTCAAAGCATTCAAATATATATTTTGCTATTAGTTTTTGTATTTTAGCATTTCCGCTAGCTTTTCTGGTGCTTTTGGATTTGACTGACGCGTTATTTTCCTGAAATCCTCAGGATAATCAACCAGATGTATTTGAGACCCCTGATGTCATGGACAAATCAACGCAAAATGGCGATTCATCGGTATTTATTGGGACAACTCTACAATAAACTTAGCTAGTGAAGTTATAAGTGATCATCACAGTTATGAACGCTACTTGAGCAGTAGTGAAAATGAAGCCTGAAAAAAATTCAGGCTTGTACGGGTGTTGAACCTATGACCTCTGTTATACCAGTGCAGAGTTCTACCAACTGAGCTAACAAGCCAACTGAGAGCTGGTCATTTTGTGGGCTCATGCTAAACTGGTAAGTGAATTTTACTTCAGGCTTCTTTTTCACTACTGCTCAATTTATGTTCATGGTGATCATTTACATCTTCTTAATTTAATCTGCAGTTCAAATATATGATTTCATTCTAGGATGTAACAAATTGTGGACATTGATCATTGCAATACCAAGCAATCAATCAATAACAATGATGCCAATTCATTGGTTGATATTGATAATCAATGAACAATCATTGACCGATATGCAAGAATTGGCATTGATTGGTGATAGCAATCGATCAGTTACCCAGTCTCAATATTATCAATTTTTAATGATTATTTTAGGTGCAAAATGGAGATGAAAATGTCCAGTTGTTAAAAATAGATACCAGTGAAGCATATGAGAAGTTCAGTGGAAAGTACTTGGATTCAGCTGATGTTGGTAGGTTCTGGAGTCAGGCTCTTTGTAAATTACAGGTAGTTTTAGTGAAAACTTGCAAGAGTTTGAAAGTCTAACATATGCAATTTTTCTGAGGGTAAAAGGATAAATTGATGTGAAAGCAAAATTGGAAGTTGTGTGTTTCAATGAACTTAAATGAGATTGCTGAGATGTCTTTCATAACAATAAAATTAAATCTATAAATCTATAACTGGGGAGACTGTAAATCAAATTAACTCTAAATCAACTCAAATCGTATTAACTCAATTTAAATCAAATCAAATCAAATGTTGGTTTTTGAGGAGAGGGGAAAACCAGAGTACCTGGAGAAAGATCTCTCGGAGCAGAGTAGAGAACCAACAAACTCAGCCCACTTATGATGCCAAGTCCGGGAATCGAACCCAGGACACATTGATGGAAGGCGAGCGCTCTCACCGCTGCACCAACCCTTGCTCCTTCTGTATCTATTAACCTGTCACTGCTGTGTACTGTAATTTATGCCATTTATACAGGCTAAGGAAAGACTCTGAGATGGAGAATATCTTCTTTCTGGGGGAGCAGGGTTGGCACAGCAGTGAAATCCTTTCAATGTTCTGAAACCTTGTAAACTTGCGCAAGCTCTCTGCAATTTCCATATATTTTTATTTCTCTTTGTTCAACAGATTTTTCAGGAAGATCTGATCCCAGACAAACGAAAGGTTATGTTACGAAAACTGAGTATGAAATGCTGGAAGAAGGGTCATCCAAGGAGACTCCTCAGCACAAATTCAACAGACTTCAGCATGAGATCAGAGAATTGGCTGAGGAACTGGAACAGATTAAGGTTTGTGTACAACTTTATTGAAAATTCAAATAAATTACTTGTGTCATTGGAGGCCTCATAAAAAAAGGCAGTCAAAAACCAGGCTCTTTAGAATCTGTGGCCGTCAAAGTTGCTCATTGTTTTTGTAGGGTACAGTTCAAGATGAAAATGAGGAGAAGAAGCTTTCAGCTGTTGCTCTGGTTCAAGAGGTAACAATATTGTTGTTTGAATAGGTTACTCAGTCATATTGTTAAATTGCAATAATTGTTATTGTTGTAAATCCAACAATGTCTTGTTTACCAATTTAAATGTGACCTGTGCAATGCAGGTTATGTTGTTTTCACACACCAGCAATTACATCAACACATTGCAGTATAACAACTCCTCTTCCTCCATTGGCAAACATTTCCACGAGAAGCATGGCTTACCCCCAAACAAACTTTCTAAAAATTTTGCTAAGGTTGACTGCCTTATTTATGAAATGTTTTTTATTGACAAACTCAAACCAAATCTTAATACATGTACAGTCTGACTCAATTCATGCGAAAGTTTTAAACTAAAGTTTTTTTTTTTACATATTTTGATTGTCTTTTACAACATCCCTTTGTTATCTTTTAGCGCATAATTTTACTTCCTTACATCCCTTAGTATATATATGTTAAGCCTCAACATTGAAGTTGAGAATGACCGTAGAACAGTTGAAACGTCATTCCATTTTTTGTTTTTTACTGTCAATTGTTTTCAGAAACCCATGTTGATAATGTTGTAAAAAGATTGAAAAAATATCAAAAACAACTCCCTGACAAACATGTAGGCTGACTTTTGGTAAACAGTTGGCTGACAAGTGCTGAGAACTAGCAAACAAATGACCACTTATATCCTGAAATAAGCCTAAACTCTGAATGTGTTACACAAAGTTATATGCGATTTTCATGCAGCCTTCATATTAGATGGAATTGCCTGCATTTTTGAGAGGGTCTTTGGCTAGGGAACACTCTGTTATCTATTCTAAAGCAAATTGATCTCATTATCAGCCAGTCTTGGACATCTCTTTTAGACAGATGCCACCTTGAACGTCTGTGGAGAAATGATTCTTCCATTGTTTGGAAACAATAATTTTTTTTTTATTATTTCAGAAGAATAATAAGGTGTTATAGGTGTTTTCAAATTAATGAGAACTGATTCCTATTCTTTTTCCTCATTGTAGGTTCAAACACTTCAAAAGCAGGTATGATTCTGTGTCTTGATGACAAATTAGCAGTGATGTTGAAGTTGATTTGGAAACTTTTGTAGAAACATCCTCCAATTTATAGGGGAATTAAAGAAATAGAATACATACTTGAAGTTTTATGCCAGAATTGACCCAGTCATGGTGAAGCTAGCATTACAGTAGAGTCACTTTGGAAAGAGCAACATGTGAGTGCTTAGACAGACACTATGGAAAATTGTTTGGCTGATTATTTTTTTTCTTTCCTTTTTCCCCTTGCCCGTGTATGTACCATAAATAGTGTTTCCAATATGGGTCTGTATGCATTAGGTGAATTTTTGTTTATTTTGCTAAAATATCTGTCATCAGTTCCATTCTGCAAGTGTGAAGAGCGTTATTCGTCCTACCAAATTTTGTCAAGCCATACCAAACTTCAAGAGCACCATCGTCCGGCCTCAGAGCAGGGCAGATTTTTGTCAAGCATCACAACTGTCATATTTTACAATTTGCAGGCATTAAAATGGCTGAAATGTCAATCAAGGGAATTTGATCTTGCTTCTTAGAGTCTGTACATTCAGCAGAAGCCTGCCTTGTGGTTATCAAAATATTTTGGTGTTTTTAAGTGCATATGCAATATTAGCAAATTCAAAATTTGGTGGAGGCAAAATTTGTTGAGAATTTTGTCAGAGCCAAACAAGTCTTTTCAACCTATTACACATGGGCCCTATGTAATATGTTGTCAATCAAAATAATGCATTTGTCATTGAAACTAGTCCAGTGCCAACATTAAGATTTTTAGAAGCTGGTCTCTCGGGAAAAGTGGCCTGTCAAAAATCGAACAAATCTTCCTATAGCTGTTATGTTTCACTGATTTCCTGACTGAGAGTAACCACTGGCTACTAATGGCAGCTCTGTAGTCTGTGTGGTTAACATATCTTTTTTTTAACTTATACCTTTCATTTTTTATTTTTGATTAGCTGGAAAATTTACATCTGGTAAATGTCCTAGGAAAAGAAGTAAGTCATCCTGAACACTTAAATTTTCTTTGTTTCAGCTTCTCATGTAGTTTTGCGTCCACTTTTTTGGGGATTCGAACTTAATGTTGCCTCAAGTAGAAGCAGCAGAATTATGCTCAGGCATTTAAGTATCTTGCTATTGCATCTAAATAATAAACAGTTATTATTACTGGATGAGGTTTTTGCGACATCCAGAATAATCCAGGTAAGAGTTATCAGCTCGAGACCTTGATTATTCTGGATATCACAAAAACCAAATCTAATTTAATAACATTGTTGTATTATACATTGAACAAAAACAAATTGTCATGACAGTGTCATGTCATGTCACTTGCAAACCTGGACATTATTTTTGCTTCTTCACCAACGGCAAGCCACACAAAGTGTGCAAACTTGACTTAATTATCCTTATAAATCATGCACCGCAGGGATTATCAATGACCTTGAGTGATCTTGATGTTATTATTGTATAATCTGTAGCTAGATGCTGTTACAGGCACTAATTTCAAAATAAACTGTACACTTTCAGCCAATCAGAAAAGAGATAGTGAGTTCAATGTATAGTTATTATTATTGTTATAGGTCCGGTTTTTAAGTTTTCAGAATGTGACGTTGTGCCCACTTCAGATTTCTCTTTGGTAGCAAGCTTTTGAGGTTTATATGCTGGTCAGTAGTCTATAAGGCCAGAGCTTAATCCAGTAATTTTACGCTTGACGATATAATCCCTACATTGGTGCAGAGAAGTTTGCAAGAAAAATATAAATGGGGGAATGACGTCACAAGCCAAAGAAAGAAAGTCACAAAACACGTATAAAACAAATAGATTCCATTTTGCAGTGTGTGTACTCTCAAAGTGCACATATGGTGTTAAAATGTGGTTATAACATTAGTCAGGCTACCACTTGTGGCTGGCAGTGTACTTGATTATTCTTACAGTGTTTTAAAAAGGGTCACCAGGCTGTGTGTTATCAGAATGTATGTGTAAGTATTACAAACAGAAGGGTGGCAGGTCTGAAGCACCAAAAAAGACTGTCTTGTTGTCAACATGTCACATTGTCTGAACTGTCCTCTATAATTATCTCAAAAACAGGCTTTAACAGTGGCCTCAACACCTCAAGCAGGATTGTCAGAGTAAGATCAAATTGAATAAAATGATGAGAAATGATAAAACAAGAAACCTTTTGCAAAATTTCCCAATAAGAAGATCCTTAGTTATTTTTCTGTACAATGCTCAAGGCATATCACATAACAGACATAGACAACCTTTTAGTTTATTATTGCAAAGAGTGTTTAAGTCTGTGGAATTTTCTTTGGTGTGTAGTCACACAAAAGAAAACATTCCTTTTGCAGGATAGAAACATAGAAACATGTGCTCAAATGTCATTAATTTTAAAAAATCCCTTGAGATGTGAATGTATTTTTAACAAAGCACATCTTATTAATGATGACAGGGGTATCAATTAAGTTAATATTTTTCCTCTTTTTTGTGCAATTTCAGACGCTTGCAGACTCAACTTGAAGCTTTTAAAACTGCTGAGGCAGCTAGTGATAAACAGGTAAAGGTGAAGTACTGTTAAGAATAAATTTCCTTGCTTTTTAAACAGGTCTCTATTATTGTGATAAGTAAACTTTGACATTAATTTTGATTGGCCTGAAATGCTTCTGTTCTTGTTTTGTAGAGTAATGATGGTTGTGTTACATATGAATTGTTTTACAAGCCAGAACATGCCAAGTTTAATCAGCTATCAAAGGTACACTTTCCGGATGTCATTGGGGAAACTGACCAATTTTACTACTACTACTACTACTACCAAGTGAAGAGTGATCATCGCAGTAAATTTTCCAATTTTAAGCAACTGGAAAGAAGAAGCCTGAAAAAATCAGGGCTTCAATTGGACCTCGCTCCCAATGTGTGGCTTCATAGCTCAGTTGGTAGAGCATCGCACCGGTATCGCGGAGGTCACGGGTTCGTATCCCATTGAAGCCCTGATTTTTTCAGGCTTCTTCTTTCCAGTTGCTTAAAATTGGAAAATTCACTGCGATGATCACTCTTCACTTGCATCTACAACCGCAGTACAAATATGAATTATTTCATATATACTTCACATCACTACTACTACCACCACCACCACCATGCCCAATTATTATTAGTACTATTATTATTATTGAATGTGGCGTTCGTAGTATCTTTCTCCAGCATATTGCTTGATGCCAAAACATTCTGTTGTAGCCCAGTGTTCTTGGTTATTACACAAGAGTGCTTTTGAAGTAAAGTTATAATACAACATAACTTTAACTTTAGATTCTCTTTTGCTTGTCAGATCAGTGAAATGGAGCATAGAGTACAGAAACTCGAGGCTGTTTTGGGGAGTGATCCAACTCAGTTGGTGAGTGTGTATGTTTTGCAGTTAAAAATTAAGTTCAGGTTAAATTTTTTAGCCTTGGTTGAAAATCAATTTCCTTTGTCTCCTAACCCTAATTTTGAATAATTAGGCTTAGGAGACATAGGAATTTGAGAATCAACTTAGGTGCAACACATATTTTGTTTAGTGTGCAACTGATTTAAAATTACACAAGAATTTGGTGTTATCAACCAATTGGCCACTGTACAGGGATTCCAAAAGTTGACATTTGGAGCTTAGCCCTTCACTCTGATGAAGGGCTAACGCTCAAAACATAAGCTTTAAGAATCCCTGTACAGTGGTCAGTGTACAATATCAACTCTGTTGATAACACCAAATTGTTGTGTACTACTCCACCACTGCCACAGCACCAGTTTCTTTAGAAACTGCCTCTTTATGATTTAAAATTAATTTGTTGATACCCTTAAATCCATACATAGTGATATTAAGCAGACTTTTTAGTCGTAATCACACAGAGCACCAGGGTTTGTACAGGTCCTGGAAATCCTAGAAAGTCGAGTTCTAAAGAGCAAATTTCAAAAGAATTTGAAATTTTAGACAAAATCATCACTTAAGACCTTTTTGCAGCAATCCCTTTGGTTGTTGTTGCTCATTTAAACAGATTTTCTTTCTACAACTTATGTGTTGAGGGAATATACTGGTACCTGTGAATTAATTGTAAAATCTTGATTTTCTTCAAACGTTCAATTCCCTACAAAAACACTCGAACCTTTAACTCCCAAGATCTGATTATTAATTCTCCTTTCTAGCTGCTATACAGTTCTTTGTACATCAGTTAAGAGAATTTGGGGTTATATTAAGATAGCACCCTCTGGCTGACAAGTAATATAATTTGTCTATTCTCTTCACCTGTCTGCTGGACAATGTATTGATATTGTAAAGAGAAGTTCCAAGCTAATCAGTTCTGGGAGTTTAAGGGCAAACCAGGATAAATTAAGCTGTCATCTTGCTGGCTATTGTGCCAACTGAAGACCAAGGTGACGTTAAGTGTGGTTTTCCGCTGGCTGAGGAACGAAAGAAGCGGAAAACATTTTTCTCACACACAGCTGGGAGTCTGGGTCCAGGTGTGCAGGGGTTTCAGGTCACGCGGCTTGTGTAAGGTTTCAGTTTTTGTTTTGCCATCTGCCATTGCCTGACGTGCCCCGCCCACCCACCCATGAAGAACTTGTAGCATGTGTTAAGTTGAGTTGTGTGTGTCATTGTAAGACAGTTATGTTCTTATGTTAATAAAGGTCAGGCTGTGTGGTTCGGCTTGGCATGGCTCCCTGTGTGGTTCAGCTTGGCATGGCTCCCAGCGGTGTGTGAGAATTAAAGTCTTGTGCAGATTTTTGTTGTCGTTTTTTCCTTTAATGTTCCAGGTTATGTTTAAATATACAGTTAGACATGAGACCTAAGGAAATGAAGATCAAATAAAAGACTTTAAGCCACCACAGAAAAACAAGCAATTAAACAAGTCAATTAATTCTTTTTCTCCACAGTCTGCAATTACTGCTGATCTTGAAATTAAAGAGAAAAATTTGTTGGTAAGCAATAATTATTATTATTAATAATTAATTGTAAATGATCAATTATTGATGAAGAGACTTTTCAGAATTTCATTTCTGTAACTCTGTTTTTTCAGGGATGTTCAAGAGTCACAAGATAAATATCTGATTTATCATATTCCCCCACTTACTGCCAAACTGCCCCCATTGGCTTATGGTGCTCATTTTCTCTCTGTTTGTCATGAGATGCTTTAATGTAAACTTAAATTCCCTCTACTGTGGAAAATTACATGTACCTATAAGCCAGTGAAGAGAATTCTAATAATAAAAAAGAAGCCCTTTAAGATTCATCAAGATTGACAGATCACATGTCTTGATTGACAGGCTGCTTCTACAGCTCTAGAAGCCAAAGTTGCATTACTAGATGCAAATCATGTTGAACATGTTGATGCACGTTTACAGGTAGGACACTTGTAACATGGTTGTCAAAAAACAGTGACCGGCATTACTTTCCTAGTTTCGCCAGCTATGATTTACGGGTAAAAAGAGAAAATGTAGGGGGGGGGGGAATGGTGTCATTACCCCCTGAGTGCCGTCTACTTTCTTAGATTCTCCTTCTACTTAAAAATCGTTTTGGCAAACCTGCTTTTACTGCCTGGCTCCGCTAGCCGCTATGGTTATTGCAGGCAGTCAGTACTCTAATTTTACCTTTGTTATTTTTCTATTGTCAAATTATTTTTTCAGCTAGGAGTGCAAATAAAGATTGTTGTTCCTAAATAAGTTCAGTAGTCTTGTTTATCTCAACAAACAGGCCATTTGCTCCCAGTGTAAGTTTTAATACGTTGCAATATGTAGGACTCCAGGCATGGGAGTGGAGAATGTTTTGCAAATAACCAGGAGATAACTTCAAGTCGGTGTTCTCCTTGTATGCAGGCAACAGGCAATTTTCCCCACCTGTAGACAACAAGTTAGCTTGCAACTCTTGACTTACCGTAAGCCATAAAATGAAATAGAGAAAAGTCAGTATTTTTATTATGATTTCTCCCCTATTCTCCTTTCTTCTACTCTCAACTCTGTTTGAAAAGAAAAACCCTGTCTAGTATGTCTATTGCTCTTTGCTCCTCACAAAGACAATGTCTGATAACGTAAATTGTCCCAACAGCATGTCTAAGAAAAGAGAGGGTGTCAGTAGAGGAGGGGGAGGGGTACCTTGAAAAGTATCAGCATGTTGTTAGTGTTTTGAAGGCTGACCTGATCTGCAGCGGAGATCATATTTACCAACAATTTTGCATTATATACTTGCACAAAGGTTTTGTTTTAATGTAAAGCCTCTTGCACATTTGGCACTCAAACTGTCCATTTTTCACTTACTAGTATGACATTGTAAGTTTGATCTTTCTGCTGATTAGGGCCACAGTATACTTCATCTGTGTATCAAGTTCAAAATACTATTAAAGAGTGTAAAAGGAAATGATATAAGGAGGCTTTGAGGTCCCCATGTTCTCAGTTAGGTGCTCTATACATGACGATTCCAGCTAGGTCTTATCAGGGTCATAACAAGGTATATCTATATATTTTTTTCCCCCATATTTTCCCTTGATCCTCCTAAAATTTTGCTGATCCTGATCCAATGATTTGTGATCCCAGATCCTGGGGCTGTGATCCCAGATCTCATAAACCTCATTACGATCCTGCCATATGCCAGGCCACAGCTGTTCTTCAAAGAGCCTTTAACCTTATCCAGCAGTTAAGTCACCATCCAGCTGATAAAACTGTGTCAGTTGCAGTGGACTTTATCTGCTGGATATAGTGACTTGTCAGCTGCATAAAGCTAAAGCTACCCGAGTCCAGATTGAATTGTTTAGTTCCACTCACATTCAGTTACCTGCCTGATAAATTAATCCACTCTTTGAACAACTGGGCCCAGGTTTCATTTATTGTTCACCCCTATTGTTTGTCTATTTTGCTCAAAACTAGTATGTTTGCTTCTAGGGCATCTTAAATCATGTTAGTGCTCTAACAGAGAAGAAGGAAGAAGCTGAGAATGTAGCCAAACAGAATAAGGTTCTATCATAAATAAGATCAACTGAGTTTTCTGTTTTGTTGCAGATGTCTTAGTTTTTAATCCCTGTGTCTGGGAAAGATGACAGCTGGTAACTTTCAAACCTGCAATCAGGCTCTATTTTCACTTCAGTGGTAAACTTGGAGATGAAAAATAAGTGAGCACCAGAATAAGAGAACATAAGAGCAATACTAAAATTGAGCTTGATTGCAGGTTAATAACTTTCTTCAACCTGTTCCAGGCCTTCATTCAGAGTTTTTGGGCACATTAAATTTTTTTAACAGGACACAGGAATTTTTAAGAACAGGAGAGAAGTTCCTAGAGAATCACAAGCTGTAGGCGAGTGCCTCTTGCCTTTCTAAAACGTTCTTAAGAATTCCCAAGTGCACTCAACAATGTACAAGGAACAAGTTTTTAATTTCTTTTACAAAATGTCTCAGAGATTTGAGCAAGCTTTAATACTGGAAGGTTGATGATGATAATGTTCATGAAAATGTTGAATATGGATTGGATTGCATGCTTTTTTTGTTTTTACCTTTATTTCTGTGATGACATTCCCCAAGACTTGCATGCAGACATGTTGGTGATGTACGGTATGCTGTGTGCATTGTTAGTGAACAGTCCACGCACGTAATGTAGAGTGCATGCTTTAAATCAAAGAGACAATGAACTTGATTCAACCAATCATAGTGCACATAACTTTTCCAACATTTTATAATAGCATACATATTGGCTTGAGATTCAGATATCCTGGGTTCAAGTCCCTCAATGCCTCTTGTTCAACTCCCTGGCTGTGTTTGTAAATAACAGCAACAACAATAACCAACTGATCTGCCGTCATACTTCAGTTCTTTCACTGATAAGTGTTTTTGTGTTGTTGTTGTCAGGTCACTGAACTTTATGATCTTTTGAATAAGTGGGATTCCTTTGTAGATGTTGTTCCAGATCTGGTAAGTTTTCACTTCTGCCTATTATTATTCATGAAAATTTGTTCAATACTTGCATTGGCTGTAGTTGGTGATGGCCTTTCAAAGTCATGTCAAAGATTTACCACAACTTCCTGCAAAATGAGGAAAAGGAAAGGTGTTTGTAACTGTTTTCAATGCAAACATATCTTAATTAACTGAAACATTGTGATCCAGGTGAGTGTAATCCTGGGAAGGACTGTTTATGATATCCTGAGCAGAAATGGACACTCTGATGATGACTTCTCTTTATCAGTCAGTGTCATCTCATGACTGTCTTTCTCAGGGTCACACTCAGCTGAACAGTCTTGCTCCACAAGGCCAGGAGAAACACAATGCATACTGGTCTGAAGAAATATATTTTCAAGTTATCCATTTTAGTGATTAAAGCCTGGCCTCAATATACAAGAAATGTGAGTAATACAAGTAACTAATCCAAGGAACACAATAATTATTGATCGTTTCTAAAACAGCTTAACTTTTGTTGGATTTTTTTACCTTCCAGATAACAAGACTGCAGTCCTTGAAAGCTCTCCATGAACAAGGTACTCAAACATTAAGAAACTGGCATTTCCAAAATTGTTTGCCACACACACACACTATCCCTGCCTCCCTTAAAATTTATTGATGCTGTGAAGGTTATCACCACAATGTTGACAAAACAACTTGAGAAAAAAGCTACCTCCTGTACTCCCCATTTAATGTTGAATTTGGGAAGTTGTCATTGCTGGGCCAATATTGGGGAGGTGCAAAGAACATCGACGTGTGGGAAGGGATCATTTAAATTCAGTTTTAGTTATTGTTTGTGTGTAGATAGGCTTCAAGGCTCAATTTTTTCAACTGTTCTGTCCAACATTGTAGGAATTGAGTCTGTATCACAACAATATCCCTTATTTGCAACTTTATAGGTACTCCTCACATCTTAGCCTGCGTGACCAGACCCCTTTTTCAGCTTTTGTTTTACACGCTATTCTCTCGACGTGTGAAACAAGAGCTGTAAAAAGACGCCTGGTCACACAGGCTACTCGCATATCTGCTCGACAAAGATGTGGTGTAAGGAGATAAGTAATGTTCATCAGTTTCTGATTCTGCCATCCAGTCTCCTTTAGAGTTTAATTGTGCAGTTCCAGGGAACATCCATGCCTCCCCCACAGAGGGTCAGTGGAAATTCCAAGAGGGAGGGGGTGGCAAAAGCAAAAGTTTTTTTAAAAGAGCATAATTGGAATTTCCGGAGGGGGTTGCAAATGAAAAACATTCTGTTGGGGGAGGGGGGGGTGGATGTTTTCTGGAACCACACATTTCACCTTTGAATTTCAAGTGTATGTTCATTTGATGTGAATTAATATATGCGAATAAAAGAGCTTAAGTCCTGGGTATAAAACTGTAGCCTACAAGTTTTGTTTCCCTGTTTGCATCTTTTAGCAAGCCAGTTTGGCCAGTCGCTACTCCAGCTGGACTCGTCCCAGTCCACTCTGAACAGCCAGCTGCAAAGCCAGGAAAAACTCCTGAGGGAGGTTAGGGTTCGTTTGCTGATTGCACAATGCACAACACAGCTCAGACCAATGCAGTGAAACGTGGGCTCAAGTGCGCGAGAATCAAAGATAACATTACAAACATGGCATGGTGTTTGAAACCAAAACATATTTTTAAGAAAGAAATTAATTTTCAAAATGATTTAGATCGTGCACAAAGATTTTTCTTTCAGAAAGGCGGTATTGCGGTGCTCGTACATCCGTGAGTGTCGGCCTTTCGTGGCTTTCGCGTACGATTAGGCCAAGGTCTTACGCATGCGCAGAAGTTATTCAGCTCTGTCTGTTGAGTATTCCACACCCGCCAAATAACCCTTAACACCCATTGGGCATAACACAGTGCTGTTAATTAACCCCCCCCCCCCTGCTTCTTTTTCGCTTACCTTTCACACATGAACCCATGTGAGCAAAGCATAGAATAGCTAAGAGTTTTTTTTATGAAAACCTTGATTGCAAGTGGAGTTTTCTTTCTGTATTTCCTTCCCGCAGCTGGAAGCAAGTTTCACAGCAAACGTGTCTGCCATTGAAGCCAACTGTGAAAGAATGGAGTCGCGTATGAACGCTCTCCTCGAAAAATTCGAGACCAAGGGACGGTGAAACGGGTGATGGAGAAAGAGAAAGAGGCGTAACTACTTTACAGATTAATAACAGCTTACAGAATTTTTTTAAAGATTGGTTTTCAGTTGAATGTCAAACGAAAGTAATTCTTAATTAAAGGGGGTAGTTTCTGAAGAAACTGTGGTGCTGCGTCGGTGGGAAAGTTGTACACAGAAATTTGGTTTTATCAACGGAGTTGATGATGTAAATTATCATCAACTCTGTTGATAAAACCTAATTCTTGGTTACTTAGGTTTTCCATTAGTTTGATCTGTGATTCTTTAGCGAAACTCGTGTCATTGTATCAACCGATTGCACAACCGATGAGAACTAAAACTAAAATCAATCCCGCGCAGTTGCTTCGTCTGATTGGCTCCTTGCGGTGCTAACTTTTGTTGTGATTGGTCGGTGATAACTTTGGTTTTAGGTAAGCCAAAACACTCGCGCAATGAGGAAGGCAAATAAAAGAAAAGACACGCGCTTACAAAAAAATTCTGCACAAGCATTGGGCGAAAGTCATGGAAACTCAAAGTTCCTTCCCCCTCCTCCCGACATAATTTTTTTAATGATAGGTCCCTTTATTCTGTTCTTAGAGCAACTGGGGCCTGGATTACAAAATTCTCTCATTGTCCAGTGTTCTTCAGGAAAGAAAAATTTGTTTTATTAGGAACTCCTTTTAGGGTGAAATAGTATGTGGAAAGTCTGTCGGAAGGGTTATTTATTATCAGCTTACCTGTCCGACTGTATGTACAGGGAGCAGTTAGATAGCATAATTATTGGAGAGGTTAGAAGATTGTTTTCGAATGGCTAAGGGAAACTAGAGCGAAAACAGAGAAAATTTTAAAGCACTGTAAAGCGTAGGAAATAAAATAGTTTACTCTAATGTGCAAGGTGCTGTGACTATTGTCTGTCTGTCCACATGCCATTGTCATCCTCTTTTGGATCATAACTGGTGTTATGTCGTTACGCAGCATTCGAGTGGGTTGGGTTTTTAACAGCCATTTGTTTATTTTTATTCTAACGTTCCACTTGCAGTAACTCTCTCTAAATAACAATGTTTGGTCTACATCGAAAACGAAAATATAAAAATTAGCGAAGGGAAAGTACAAAATGTTGAAAAGTACTAACAGCAACCCACCAAGCAAAAGGGAATTATTGTGCGCCAAAGACTCGGTGAAGGAAAA
>OX419343.1:1913702-1931202 GCA_948470475.1 Galaxea fascicularis | reverse complement strand
TTCCTTTATTCTGTGTGCATAATAGTGTATGGATATCGTAAAGAAATGATATACTGATCACTGCTAGGACTTTAGGAGTTAAATGAGTCTTCAGCTTTGAATTTGCCTCACTCTCGCTGTGCTGCACATGTTGGGAGTAAAAATAATAACGGTGAAACATAGAATATTTAAATTTTAACATTACTGAACAGCGTGGGAAGATAATACCGTTTTTATTTTCTTTTTCACTGACGAATATCTCCCTCGGGCAATACGGGATAAATTTCCTGTAAAAGGAGGTTGTTCTTTAACTTTAATTACATGTCAAAGATAAATTTTAAAAAGCCCGGCTTGAAGCACCTGTTCAAATATACTTAGTCTCTATCTGACATACAAATTCGAATTTCTTCTTTTAAGCTAAGGGGCCCAACTCAGTTAGCGTTTTGGAGCAACGACACTCAACGTCTTTGGGCAATGGTGTTATTTTGTTTTTCAAACATTCCCTTTCTGTTTATCATTCACAAGAAGTATTTCTTATTTTGTAACCTCGGATTATCAACTAATGACAAGACGTGGCCAAGAGAATAAGGTTGAAGAATAAATATCGGAGAATATTTCTTGAGACAACATTATGATCATTTGCCTTTATTATCCTTCAATTATTTTCACATACATACATGATCGGCTGTCTCAGACACGTCAAGTGGCCAGCCCTAAGTCAAAAAATGTAGGAAAGCACCTTGTCCATCGCTTCTGACCAAACGGTACCATGCTGCTGGCTTAAACGATTTGTATTTTTATTTTATAGAATACTTCGCTTTTATTCAAAACGAAAAGAAATGAGACAAAACAAACCTCAAGTGCAACAAATCCCCCGAGGTTTTCGTAGTGTGACGTAAAAAAAAGTCCGGTAACCATGACAACATTTTACTTTGGCATCCTCAATTCTCTGATGAGCAGGTGTTTTCATATATTTTGTGAGTTTACCGCTTGCCAATAAAAAAACAGAAAGCACTTTGCGATTCAAACAAACTGAAAATAAAACTGTCACGATTAAAAAAACCGTTTTGTCAAAATTCAGTAAAATCCATCACCCAATCATTACGCCTTTGGGAAAATTCAAATAAGAGAAACAGAATACCCGACGTAATCATCACCGGTGTAATATTTTGTGTGCTTTAATAAAAACTATTTCATAATTTAGTTCGCTCATTCAGCAATTGCCTGTCAGTGCAAACCCTCTTTGGTGTTGTATTCAAATCAGCTCATTGTTATTCAAGTTGTGATAACCGGAGTCATCTTGGCATAAACAGACGTTTGCTTTCGGCTCGAAAATCCAAGAGGAAATCTTAGTTGGCCGGCCCTGTTTTGAAATGCGTGAAGCATAACCAAAGTGTCCGTGACAACGGAGGAATTTCAACAAGAAGCTTGCAATTTTGAGAAGTGCTCAAAAAATGGCATACGCTTAAATACTGAGGTATATTTTGAACCTTGATTTTAGCATATTACTATTTGCACAGTTATACGAGGGAATGTACATTTGCAGTGCACATAACTAGAAACGGATTCAATTTTTGTTAAAGAATGTTTCGTTCAGAATTTTAAGGATTGAAACGTATATACGGTTGTCCGCCAAAAATGTACTGATTTTATAACAGTGAAATTCACAATATTTTGTTAAAGTAAATTTTATATTCCAGTGTTCGCTAGAATCCCACTCGTACATAGAAACACTTGCTTTTAAACAATGTTCTTAACCTTTTCCTCTTAAAATATGGAGAAATGAAATCAATCAAAGTTTGGGGAGACCAAATTGAAACATTTTTTATTATTCGTACGGTCATTACTACAGCCATCAGTTATGATTTCAGTGCACAAGACTTGCCGACCTGCTCTTAGTTAAAGTGTAGAATAATTTTTTTACTTTGAAACCCTTTGAAAGGATAAATTTGCCTTCAGGAAGAAAAAAAACGAGTGTTGGACGATTATCTAAATATCTGCCCAAGCAAGAGATGTTTTCGCCGAATTATTTATATAATTTTTTTTTGCTTCAAGATTATGTGCTTTAACTTCACTAAAATGAAAACTGTGAATCATTTGCAAGTTGCTTTTCGCCGGCTTTTGTCACCCAAAAATTAAGCTTAGATATTAACAACGATGGCAGAAAGCCACGAAAACGCTGTTTGCAACGTTCAAGTTTTGACCATTCAGCTACTGACAGCCATTTATTCCTGTTTTTCTTCCCTTTCCGTGGCAGAACGCTTTGATGCGATTTCGCTCGACCTATGGTTCTTGTATCACCTGCTTGTTGACTAATTGCTGTATTTGAAGATCACACGGGCTTCCTTAAAATTCCTTTCTTAAAATAAACCGAAACAGTGGCTCCAAACGTGTTAGTTTATTCGAAACAGAAAGGAAAAACGGATTGAAAAGTGTTGCGAACGCTCGTCAGTTTCAGAAAGCGCCGTGTTTATTAATTAGAATTCATTTGTGAGTTTTCATCTGAAAAGCGCTTGTGTGATCGCTCGCAGCCTCAAACAATACCGCTGTCAAATAGATTATAGCTTGGACAATGAAGTCACATCAAGATACGCCAACATTAGTTTGCTTTATTTATGCTTTCTATAGTCGAGCTTCATTAGCAGAGGACAGGTGTTCCTCTTTCAACCTCGTTTCCAAACTGATGATTTGTAAACGAGGTTCCGATAGTGAGTTCCAATTTTGGAATACTTTTAAGTCCCCAAACCCGAAATCTGAGAAAAGCTAGAATGTTTCCGATAAGAACTTCCGAGTGAAATCCTACCGACTTGAGAGCTTAGCCTGTTTAAGATATTGCCTCAGTATCACAACTTGGTTTTTAAAAGCGCTCTGTTTTAATTTTCAAGCCAAACCCATTTTAATAGTAAAATATCTTCTGAAGATCAGCCCTTCCACCCAAAAACAACCTGTTTCTGAAAAAAGGCCAATAACGAGTTCCGCTTGAAGCTGTTGAAGGAGCCTGTATTGGAGACTGGTCAACATTTACCACAATCTGACTTGGACTGTTTGAGTCTTTTCATAAATACAAAAGTGTTAAAATTTAAATGCCAAATAATTAACTGTGTAAATACTACTAAGGTGTTGTTTGCGTCCAGTGCAAAGAGATTCTCTGCAGTCAGAAGTTCGTGGATGGAATCAAGTTAAAAAACTAAATGAAAAAAAAGCGTGAGGAGTCGACCGAGGTTTTTGGAACTCTGGACAATGTGCTTTTTAAGATAAGACGATTTTCACTGTTCATTTCCCTAAAGCCTTCAAAAAATGATGAAACTTTATTCAGTTGGGGTTGATAGCGACATTCATTGGTGGAGGAAATAGAAACAATTTTAGCTTTGTCTCTTCAGTATCAAGTATTTGGAATTTCGTATTAAATGGTTGAAGAAAAAGCTGAAAGCGAAATGCACATTGAATTCGGTAGCAACTTCAAATGGAAATTTTTTTATTCTTATTATTTTTGACTATTTTTATAACTATGATGATCTTGCGCCATTAACAGCAATTTTATGATACGTGGCGTGCTGTGATCGAGTTTTCGCCTCTCCTTTGAAGACGAAATTTCATTTTTTCATTTTCTTATCATATTTTAGGAGCCTTGGCCTCTTACTTATTTGATACATGATATGCTGCCCTCGAAAAGCAGCAGATAATTTCGATTGGTTGCAATTACTATTCAAGAGTGGTAATGCACTATTCTGAAGGTTAAAGTATTTACCTCGTCTCGAAATGTTTGTCTCACGAAAACTAGTTTTTTTTTCTGAGAGACTGGAATAAAACGAATAATTCAGTTATTATTTCATCAATTACGTCTTATTTTCTCCGAGCATTACTCATTCCAAACATCGGAGTTGTACTTCATTTATTTTTTCCATTATCATGAAAAACAATTGAAATTAAGTTTCTTTAAAATTTGCTGGTTTCGCTCTTTAACGCATGCCAAGCTAGGGTTTACACCGAGAAAGGATATTCGGAGAAAATAATTTCCATCGATTCAATTTGTTTTTCGTTTTAATATAATACTGTTAACCATGTTTAAGTTAGAGCAATAATGGCGTACGTTTTTGGAATCGTTACAGGAATTTTGTTTCATTTAAGGAAACTGGTTGTTTGGTCAACACTGTATTTCTTCATTGTCGCGAGCTTGTGAAGTGTCCAAACATGGATCCCAAACGGCGGAAGTCTTTTGAAAAAATGGGGATATTTTTGTTTTAGAAATGAAATAGTTATGCTTCACTTATAAACAATGTGTCATGATATTTATTTTCCAAAATACAACGTTATTTAAACTACAAAATGACACGCCAGTCGGTTCACGAGCATCAACTTAGTGATTACCGATCTCCTGAGTTGCAAGGCTCAACGAGATTCCCAAACAATGACTTCTTTAGCTTTCGCTGCGGCGGCAATGTTTTCGAAGAGCGTGGACTAATAAATTATTTAGTAAAACCCTTATCTATTTTAATTTTAATCGGAAGCATCTTGTGACCGCGGTCTTGGAATCTTGCTTGGCTGTCGCTCTATTTGACGACAAAGTACTAAATGCTGTAATTTCATCATCGCGCCGTCCACGTTGCCCAAAACAAGACACAGACTAAATTCATAATCTTTGCTACGCAGGATCCACAACCAAAAGCGCTCCTAAAAAAGACTGAAGATCCTAAAGAAGATTCTACCATGTGGAGGATCACGACAACCCGAAAGCTGGCCGAGTTTGTAAGTTGTCTGCAATATTCTTGACGTTAATAAGTAATATAACTGACTTATTTACCTGTACGCGATGCTATTTCTATGTTGATTATGACTCGGACGTTCTTGCAGATATTAATTTCTTTTTCTAAGTTACTTCTTACAGCGATATTTCTGGTTTATCGACTAAGATCAGCATGATCATTGAAAATGTCATTTTGTTCTAGTGTGAGCAAGTTAAGTGGACATACTTGATACCTTTATCAAGGAAAGAGAAAATAAAAAAAATGGTGAACTATTGCTAATGAAGCTTCACTGTTTTCCGGGTTTTGGCCTAACATCTAGTGCTGAATTGAATTCACCTTTCAATAGTGCAAATAATCGTTCACTTGGGGCTTGCGGCTTAGCGTTCGTAAAGAACATGCGCTTTGCCATCCTCGCTACACCCGGACATTTCGTTTCCTTCAGACATGCGCAAAAGAGAGCTAAAGAGAAAATGTTAATGAAACCTCAAAGACACGAAACGGTGGAAGAGGGGGTGGAGTGGGGGGTTGGATGAGTAGTAGTGATGTGTGGATTTTTTCTGATTCTGAATCAAACGACCAGTGAGAGCAATTTTCACTGTAAAAAAAACAAGTTTTTTTAATAGAACTTTTCCGATCGAGACCATACGATGACAATGTCTTTTTCTCAAAATTACTTTATTGTTCAACTTGCATTTTATGTTGTGGGTTCTTTTGTTCGAATTTATGAATAACAAAAATATTATCAAAAATGTCTTAGAAAGAAAAAGGAGAGAAACCTCAACTACCTCCTTGTTCATTAGGCTGCGACCAAATCTTTACTCAGTTGAATAATTTTTCACCACTAAACAATCGGTCTTTTTCGAGGATGGATATGTTAGCTAGGCAGTTAGCACAGATATTTCTTGTAATGGCTCTCTTTGGTCATGGGTATTTTTTGAATGAAAACTGATAAGAATCTAACAGACAAAAGATAATGAATTCGTAAATACTCCCGACGGAATCGGAAACTTTTTTCAAGCTCTCATTTTTTTTATTAAATTCATTTGTCGCCGCTTCTTTTCATTTGCTTCATAAAGTAGCAAACAAAACAACGCAAATGAGAAACATAAGAAGCGATCCGTCAAGAAGTCTGACAATTCGGTTATCGCTGAATTTTACCGAGATTACAGTGAGAATTTGTGGTAGTTATTTCGCCGTGGGTTCAACCAGCAGAAATGTCCTTGGCAAAGTTACCCCGGTATGTGTTGAGTTTCGCTGTCGATGAATCAAGCAACCATGACCTATTTTGAGGAGGAATTAATATGCTGGCGAACAAGCGATGGACTGTTTTCGTACCAGAGACAGATTCAGTCTGTTACTTACGAGGTTTGTGGTGTGTAGTGTTATAACAGCATCTTCAGCATAGAACACAAAGTGGCGCAGGTTCAAACGCTAGGTCTGTAATTTCAAAGTTTAGGTTAAAGATGTGTTTCTTCTGATGTCCCTGAGACAGACGGATCACCTTTACCGTGCTTAGTTTAACGGAGATTCAAGTAAATCTGCTTCAATTTATCCATTTGAAACGTTCATCTTTTCCCGACAAACGATTTGGAGAGATCCGCCACAAAACGGCAGGATGTTTTCCCCCCCTTGTCCCTAACACTTCGAGAAACTGATGAAACATCTTATTCTAAGTTGATAATGTCGGACCAAATGTGTCTTTCCAATTAACACAAATGTTGCAATGCAATGATTTGGATACCAAAACACAAATGTTCTTTATATCTCTTAATCAATCAATCAATAAAAAGCACTTTACGAAAAACAAATATTTCCACTGTACTAAAAGGATTTTGTCTTACATTTCAGATGAACGCCTCTAGTAATTTGGAACAATACCCCCCTCGTTGATTTCATAAATTCTCGTTTAAGTATCATGAATTTATATTACTCGTGTTTATGTCAAGCTGTGACATATTTAAGCGGCCTAACGATGTAAATTGCTTGAAGCATTTAAACCTTACAGATGAATAATGAAAACGGAAAAGCAGTCAACCAGGGTATTTGCACAAGACAGATAGTTTTTGATTGTCATTAAAACATATTTTAAAATTTTCCTAGACATATCCTCGCAGTCAAAACCACAGTTACTCTTGTAGAGAATAGCAATTTATTATCCCTAAGTTTCCCTCCCCCTCCCCTCACCACTATCTCCCCCTGAGTTAGCATCCTAATATTTCACGGCAATTTCACAAGAAGTTAGGTGTTGAAAAGAGTAATTTGATGGGCAATAAATCACAAATGATGACCTGTTTTAGTGTTGTTTCCTTTCTGTATTCATCGTGAGAAGAGACTGATGATCGACTGTGAATGATCACACAAACCTTGTTCCTCCAGGGGTTCGGGCCGCACACTGCGACAGAAATTGGGAAGACGA
The DNA here is from genome assembly GCA_948470475.1 of Galaxea fascicularis. Taxonomy (NCBI): domain Eukaryota; kingdom Metazoa; phylum Cnidaria; class Anthozoa; order Scleractinia; family Euphylliidae; genus Galaxea; species Galaxea fascicularis. Next base: position 1,924,062 of record OX419343.1, on the reverse strand, counting down.
TTGGTCCGGTGAGCACGAGTGGTTAGAAATGTAGAGAAATAGCAAATCCACAATAAATTCAATTGCGCTTATCCTGTGAATCATATCGTGGCTGTTCCACCAGCTGTACGCAGTCTATTTTTGTCTTCTGTTCAATCGATTAAGTATAGGTATACGGGAGTAAGAGGGCCTCGCGGAACCGATGTTCATATACTGTGTACTTAATTATCCAATCAAGACATACTGCTTTGTGGGCATCATAGTTTTCTGCATTTAAGGGCGGTTTTCAGTTGATCGTCGAAAGTAATTCGCGTTTGCTTTGACTTTGCTCTACTTTGCTCTGTGATTGGTTAGCAAAACTCGCGCTACTTCTTGGCCAATGAGAGGCAAAACCCAAACCAATCGTGACTTGCACAGATGAATTTTCTCGCACTTAGCGTTACTTACGCGGTGTAACTACTTCAAATTCCGATTGGCCCATTCATTGCGCTTCTTGCCTCTCGTTTAAACTTTGGCTATTGGCTATAGTAATTGGTTTGATTTTTGGTTTTATGAAACCCAAATGACAATCGCTCTCTAAATGAGATCAATTATCGACTGTTCGTCGGTGGTTGTTCCGCATTATGGCTACTTTCAATCGGCAGTACGTTTTTTTTTCTGCTAAACAATTTTAACGCAGGAGGTGATAACAATGCATATGTTGGGACTTGGTTAAGGTAACCTCAAATACGGCCCATCAGATAGGGAGTATCAGTTAGGAGTCGCATTTGCCTTGAATTTTGAGGCATTTGAGAAGGATTGCTTATACTGACGGGGCCTCTTAAACAGTGTTTAATGATTAGTTATTGGCAGTAAAGGGTGGTAGACACCAATAAAGAGAGTGATTTTCAATTGAGTGTCGTAAAACCAAAGCAATTATTCTGGCCAATCACAAGCGTCGCAGACAGCATAGTAAACCAATCAGAATTTCAAGTCATTACATGTAATCAGCGCCAAGCGCGGGAAAATGCGCGCGTGCAACTCACGATTGGTTTTGATTTAGCTTCTCATTGGCTGAGAAAGAGGAGCGAGTCTAATTTTTCAACCAATCACAGAACGACGTAAGGCACAATCAAATCAAACGCGAATTACTTTCGACTTTTGATTGAAATCTGCTCTTAACCAGTAACAAAGTGGGATTGGGTGGAAAAATATTTTTGTTTTAGGAATATAATGACCAACAACGGACTTTGAACAACCGGCATTTTATATTTGTAGCTGAGTGTCTGTGATTTTAATTAATGCGCTCGCTTCATTGAGAGAGAAAATTAAAATGAATTTGTTTATATTGAGTAATCGTAGCACTGTACACTGGGTTGAAAAGAAACGGATTTGGGAAGGAAAATATGATAATCGGATGACTTGCGGATAATCTACATTTACCACAAGCTAGCCATTTTGATAAATTTTGTCATGTCAGTCCAAACAAACGCTCGACGCAGACGGAAACGACAAATTGTCCTATATTAAGTATATTTTGCAACGAACCTTCCGCGCTCTTGTTTAATTTGTGAAAATCAGTTATTTGACAGCTTGTAATGATACAGTGATATATGTCATTTCCTTTTTCGTCCTTGAAGTAAAAGGTCCGTTTTGCTTTGACATTTGGGTTTACAGTTTTTTTCGAGACTGTACTTCGGTTTCAGAACGAAACAGTATTGTTTCATTTCTTCTACAACAGTCTAGGTAGAAGCAACAATTAGTCCACCAGGGAACATTGTTGCGATTATTGAAGTCTTGAGAGCGAGATGAATACAATTAAGTAAAAAGCAGTAATTTCATTCTTTTGCGGCTGATTTCTTTTCCTTTTCATCGTAAATACCCAGTATAATCAGCATACACTTGATAACATAAGTGTCGTGAACAATCTGATTGGTGCTCCTTCACCACGGCATGAAAAATTGAAAACTAATGACATCTTGCGAAATCATTTGGCTCGTGATCTCTGAATCCGTAACGAGCCTCATCGATATGTTGTGTTTTCACGTTCCCGGTTCCTTTAAGTTTCAAGTTGATTCTAAACTTCGTTTTTCATATCGTGTACAGTTTGCTGTCTGAGCTCCTTGGAAAAAAGATATCCTCAAACACCAAGTCATGATCAAGCGTGTGTCTGAACTCTGAAACTTATTAACTTTCTCAGTGGGTGGTGGTGTCATAAAAGGCAATCAATAATCGTTTGGAATTGCAGCATGACATGATCCTTTCAGCGCAACAGCAGTTCATTGAATAACTTAAACAGGATCTGGAATCATAAAATGTCATCCAAAACTGACACCGAAGGTGAATTTAAAACTGAAACCAACTCGGTGAGGATCACTACCTTTTTATTGTAGTTTTGTACCGCAGCATCATCTCCTGTCGAAGCTAGCCGTGAACGCGCGTGAATAGCAATTTGAAAAATAGATTGTCCTTTACAATAGAGCTTATCTTTACTTAATCCCCCTTACTGACATTTTTTTCCACGTGATTTATTCCCGTATGCCGAAGAAGAGTTTTTCATTTTGTTCGTCGTTTGATGTATGCGAGGTCAGAGTGTGAAATGGAGGGAAATTTTATCTGCTTTTTTGTTTGTTTTCAGGAACACAAGATGGCGTCTGTTCGAGATGAATCGGACATGAATCCGTTGATGATGGACAATCCAGTTTTCTCGACGGGAAGTTCGGTGAATTTGTTTTGTCCTTTATGCCATGAGATGTTCAGCAACCCTCGGCTTCTACCCTGTCTGCACACGTTCTGCAAGCGATGTTTAGAAAATCTAGTGGTTCCGCGGTCAAGCTTGCTCAGCTGTCCAGCGTGCAGGACAGATGTTTCTCTCACGGTACGTTTGAGACGTATAGTTTTGTCTAGTTTGATTTTACATCTTCCTCCCTGCAAGTGCGCAATTAGCAAATACTTAATGAATTTCCTTTACAAAGAAAATTCAATATCAAGAAACGCGAGACAAATTAACCCAGTTCAGATCAAGAACCTTGAATGGTAGCAAAATTGTGAAAATACAGATAGAACCACATCATAAACTAATGAAGCATGTGGATAAATGTCATGTCAGCGTGAAGGAGTACTTGGGACATGTATCAAAAACCTGGTCCTTTTCGTTATTTTAGAACTCCTTTCTTACTGCTTTCAAGGATTACAGTTGATAATGGCACAGGAGTGCAGTTTGTTATTGGGTAACATGCACATTTTTATAACCTTTTTCACCCGCCAAAAGAACTCGTGTTTTCCAATCAGCTCATTTGTCCTTATCTATATGCTTCGAACATGTGGAAACCAGGCAATTTAATTCAAGATTGTGATGTCAACGGGATGTTGACAGTTCCTGTCGTTAATTCTTTTAAAACGTCAACTTGAATTAAATCGTAAAAAACCGAAATCAATTTTTGTTATTGCGAAATTGGAGAAAAAAATTGGTTCTTGGAAATGTTCTGAACAATTCGAAAATGGACAGTACAGCCTAAATTATTCACAGTTGTAGACATTGTCGTGCATTTGTAAATGGCATATTGTGCAATGAACACTCCGGGAAACAAGAGGGTTTTCCATATTATTTTCAGTCAGAAATTCCGGAAACTTTCTCATACCAAATGGAAAGCATTTTTCATTCCATGGAGTCGCTCTGAAGGTCTCTCATCCTAGCGTTCCATTTGTCCGATTTCAACGAGTTGGACTGAACCTTGCGGCCGAGCGCAAAGCAACCCTTGTGGTAATTTTAGCTGAAGTACAAGCAAACTGTCATCTGGCCACTGGTAGGAAAAACCAGGGAGGGAGGTTACTTTCAGCGAATTTGACAATAGAAACAAGACCACTGGGAAGTGAAGTCGCGGACTTATCTTGTTACAGTAATCTTTTTGAGACTTAAATGCCTCCGGGAATTTTTGATGAACGCTCTTCAGTTTACTGAACCTTCCTCAGATCTCCCCGCCTCGATTAGTTTATAAGCTATTTTCGGGGGGGGGAAAGTAACGTAATTAGTTATATTTTCAATTTTCAATAAAATTTGTTGTTGTTGTTAATACACGTAATGTCTCATATTTTCTCTTCCTTTAGGGACGCGGTGTCGGCGCTTTCCCGCCAAATTTCGTCGTCACTACTATGATGGACGTGGCGGCAGTGCGCGCGCATGACAAGAATCCAATCATGTGTAGCAGTTGTGAAGACAAGCTTCCTGCGTCTGCGCGTTGCATCGAGTGCATGGACTTCCTCTGCCATGACTGTAGGAATGCACACATGAGGCTGAGGCTGACTAAGACCCACAGAGTAAGTGTTCAGTACAAACGTTTTAAATCTTAGCCTACTATTTTAATACTATCCTAAGATTTTCAATGTTTCTTGACCTCTTTCCGCTGGCAATGTTTGCCGTTTTTGTCTTCTCACTCACTTTATTATTTTTTAAGGTGGTGTCAATAGACGAGCTTAAATCCAGTCCACGCCCCGAAGATCTACTTCATCGACCAATCCTTTGTATGGAACACACCCAGGAGAAACTGAGGTACCAAAAACCGTGATAGGAAAGGGTTCTACCTAACAAAGGTTGACTTAAAGTCAAAGGCCAAAACTTTCTCGTTCATTTAAATATAGATTGGATTTTGAAACGAGTGCCGTCGGAAGTCACTTTTGTTATCATCATCATCATCATCATCATTATCGTTATCGTTATCGTTATTATTATCATTATTGTTTGTATTATTACCAATAAGAAACAAAACCAAAACCAATCGTGGCTTGCACGTTCGTGCATTTTCCTGCAGTTGGCGTTACGTTGGGTCATGTAATTACTTTGTATTCTGATTGACCCATTGCGATGCTTATACCAGTATTGATTGACCAGGCCAATACTTTGATGAAAGGTTTTCCAGCTTTGCTGGACAAAGACCCGCCCAGTGGGGATGAGCACAAATGGGTCTCATGGGTCTCATGCTAGGTTCCTCCCCTCATGCTTCCCATTAGAAGACCTCATACACATAGACCACAATACCTGGAAGATACGTTCGCTACTCTTTACGAACAGTGTGTGGCTTCTTTAACGTCCCATAGAGTTTATGGTTAAACTCTAGACTCAGATTCAGTTATGGCCATGTTTAATAGAAGGGTAGCTCCGACCTTTGATATTTCGGCAGTTGCGCAATTCAGGGACAGTGTGACTTCTGGTAAAGTGAGAACATCAATGGATTCTCCACGCCATATTTCGCAAAAAGGTGAAAGTTTTGCAGAGATGCGAATCAAACTTGGTGACATAAAAATATTCGAACTTCATTTTTTTGTAAAGATATGTATTGGAGGGGGCAAGGTGTGCCGACGATATCTATCTTTTGTACTCGTAAAATTAAAATTCCTGTATTTTCTTAAATGAACTCTCTGCAAAACTTCGCTCTTTTTTCACATTAGGTTAGTGAGGAAAATTATTATTGAATCTAATTTACTCTGATTTTTAAAATATATCAAGCTATATGGGAAAATTGTGCAATTAAATGGGATCTTTATTGCGTTTTCACTTCAATTTGCCCTGCTAAATATTTTTGCAGATATTACTGTGAAAGCTGCGATCAAGCCATCTGCCGAGAATGCACAATGACATCACACTCAACAGAGCGTCACAAGTACACGCAGCTTACAGATACAATAGACAAGCAAACCCAGAACATCACGCAACTCGTAGATAAACTCAAGAGGAAGGTCCCTGTCGTCACGCAATCCACCAAGGACGTGGAAGAAGTGACGTGCCGCCTTGAAGCTCGAGCCGAAGTGGCAAAGTCAGAGATTCAAAAGTGCTTTCCACGCATTTTGAAAGCACTGCAAGATCGAGAGAAGGCAATGATGGCGGAGGTAGAAAATATGGTGCAAAAGAAATCAAAAGTTTTAGGACTACAACAGGAAAGGTTGGAAAACGAGCTGAAACGGCTTACGACAACCTGCAACTTTACTGGTGAGAATCTTAACCATGCTATGGGTCCACAACGTATGTTTACTGAGCAAACACAAAAACCTCTTCGTGCACCTATGTTATTCAGTTTAGACAGCAGGTCACTGAGCAACGCCTATTTATCAGCAATACTTACAATCCTCCTTGCTTCCATCCCTGAGAACAATGAATTCATTGAAAGGATTATTTGTAGCTTCTTGATTCCATTCCAGTCTTTAGAGAGTTGATCTTTGACCCTAACCACTTTGTCGCCTTGAAGTTTGATTTTCAGGCAACACACCTCGGTACCATTGTTGTTATATGCTGTGGAAATCGGCATCGGCCAGCAGACCCTCACTCTCTTTATTGCTGACAAAATGCTGATTTCATTCTTTTTTGTTCAGACGAAGTTTTGAGGCACGGGAATTCCGTGGAAATCTTGGTCATAAAAAAGCAGCTCTGTGACCGACTAAACGAGCTCATCTCTGCCAAGTTCCAGGGCGAGCCTGAGGAAAATGACGTCATCTACTTTTCGGCCAATCAGGATGAGGTGCTGAAAGCTCTGGAGAACCTGGGGCAGATTAAAACGAGCAATGCCTTTCCCACTATGTGCACAGTAGCTGATGACATGAAATGCGCTACCAAGGGAAGGAGATCCAGATTTACTGTTCTTACTCGGTAAGGCGTTGCTATAAATGTGACGATAAAATGGCCACCATAATGGTTAGATCTTTATAGTAAGAGGTAAACCGTGGATTTCCCTCGCTTACAAGGTTAATTCAGTAGCGTCGAAAAGCACGCTCGTGGTTAATTATGAGTGTTCTAAACTTTCGGAGCTATAGGTATGAATCAGGAGCCCGTGGGCTCCTGGTATGATTTAATAAACGTAGTCGAAGTTCAGCCGCAGAAAGAGGATTCATCATGTGGCCTTAAATCACTGAAGAACTTCAAAACACTAGTCTTGTTTTTGTGGAGTATATAGTTTAAAACCATTGATAATTTGGGAAAAAAATAGCAGTTTAGAATTCTTATAGACTTTTTCTAATTTACCCAAACTTTTAAACAAATGCAGTGGAACCCCGCTCTACGGACACCCCGTTATTACAGACAGTTTGGCATTCCCCAACCAAAAGCTCATACATTTCTTTAAAAAATAACCCGCTTAATACGGACAACGGACACTTTTCTGTGTCCCGAATGACAAACTCTCATAGATTGTCAACCCGCTTTACGGACACTGTTCTGTCCTTAACTACCATTTTCGACCGCGTAGTTTGTGCAGACAAATGTAGTGACATATTTTGGTGTGTTAATGCAATTTTATTAATAAAGCAGTGGCAAAATTTGACTTCTTCAGTTCTTGAATATAATATTCTGTAAAAACTTTAACCCAAGTTCTTTGGAAAAGGTTCTTGCTTGCATGCAAAAAGTTCACTTCTTTTTTCTTGTATGAAAGTAATTTCAAACTAATTTTTAAAATACTTGTTATGAATTCATAGAGTTTTCGTTCGACCGGAACAGTTAAGACTTGTTCTACTCTCGCTCTCGTTGTTTGCTTACCTCATAGATTGATTTTCAATTGAGTGTCGTAACAGCAAAACCAAAGCAATTACTCTGACCAATCACAAGAGACGAAGACAGCTCAGTGAACCAATCAGAAACTGAAGTACTTGCATGCAACCGGCGCCAAGCGCGGGAAAATGTTCGCGTTCAACTGGAGATTGTTTTTGGTTTTGCTTATCATTGGCTGAGAAAGTGGAGCGAAATTTGTTAACCAATCACAGAGTTAAGTGAAGCAAAACCAAAGCAAACGAGCCTCATGACGACACTCAATTGAAAACCACTCAAACAAAGAGCTTTTAAAATTGAGTGTCGAGAGTATGTCGTTTGATTTGATTATTCCTTGCTACACTCGCTGATTGGTAGGCGAAACTCTCGCCACTTTCAAAACCAATCGCGCCTTGCACAAGTGAATTTTCCCGCCCGTGGTGCCAGTTACTGTGTTACTGCTTCGAGATCTGATTGGTTTATCGCGCTGTTTGCGTTTCGTTTTATACTTATATTGCCTAGAATAATTGGCTTTGTTCAATGGCCGGAGTAAGCAAAAAAATTTAAACGTGACTTGCTCGTGCGCGTCTTCCCGCGGTTGGCGCTTAGCGTCGTTTACGAATGTTTGCACGCGAGTCTCATTGCGTAGTTTACGCTTATTGTGGTTGGCTGAGTATAAATTACTTTAGTTTTGGTCAATTGACACTCAAATGAAAACTGCTCTATAAGAGTACAAGTGATGTATAACCTTGTGATGATATGTTTAGTGATCACAGTGGGGCCCAGTGCACTAGCGGTGGCGAGGATGTATTGGTTGATGTGTACACATCTGACGGAAGAACAGTGCCTGCTGAAGTAAGACCGCTTGGCTCGTACCCAGGCTCCACATCACATGCCCTCACGCGCTACAACTCGCAAAATGTTAGCATTTAATTTCAAATTCACGTGGCATGCACTGTGATAATTCATGCGAAACGTAATAAGTTGTGTCATTGAGTTTGTCAGTAAAGTAAGCCAGCTTGGCGATGTTTCTCGAGTAGATATGCCTTTTGTGTTCTACCATGCAGACGTCCTTAATTTTATCACGTTTGTCACAAACTATTGCTTGACGAACTTGTCACAAAAATCTTTCATCGTCACGCGTGTTTCCCTGTCTAATAAACCAAAGGGCGTCTGTCACAGTATCTGTTGCTTCTCACATCATTAAATCATAATATTCCTAAGTTTTAAAATATCAAATGCTGTGATTTTACACGTTTCTTTTTTACATCGGAGCTCAGGACTAAGAGATCACAAGGCGCACATTAAAAACTATTTTCGGAATAGTTTAAGATGGATTTCAGGGACAGCTCTCTTGGTTAGTGAAACCAGTGCAATGGACGGGCTAACAAGTCATTTGGAAAAATTTTTATCCCATAATTCTCATTAAAGGCCCCATCAGTTTTTCCTTGTTTACATATGCCCTTTTGGTCATGGACTACAGTTGGTTGATGTTAAATGCCTTTTGTTTGTCTTTTTATTGTTTCATGTTGCGTGGATTCTGTTAAGTGAATTGATGAAATGTGATTTAATCAACCCTGTCACATGCAAACTAGGTAAAAAGAATTCTGAATTCTCCCGACAGGATTCGAACATATCCGATGACCTTCCGTTTACCAGGTCGTAGGTCCGAATCCGAGTTTTCGTGTGACAGTCTTGATCAAATCACATTTCGTTAATTTACCACTCTAGAAATTCACCATCTCACTCTCGTAATAAGTGAATTTATCTTGGGTTAATGATTTGAACATAGGATCCACTCATTCAGCGGACGAGCGAGAGTCGTTGCAGCTTTTGTTGGCTGACATTTTGGAGGACAATCAGCTGTCTTGATAAGTTTCATCAAGCATGACCTCTTTAGGAAAGACGAGCTGTGGGCATTGAGTGGTGAGGGAGGCGTTAGACACAAGTACCAAAGAGACACCGGTGCTCTCGAGAATGTGAACTGCAAAAAAAAACCCGTTGTCTCAAAGTCAAAATTCTAGCGTGAGGAAGAGTTGACCGCACTATTAAATTCTTCGATATTCGAGTATTTGAAATGCGCTTGCGCCCTCATTAGCACACGAGGAGTCACGTGACTCATCAGCAATACTCTGCAAATGTAGTTAATGTTCTTTCTTCATTTTCTCTCTCTCTTGTTTGTGTTTTACTCAAGGTGGAAGACCAAAAGAACGGTTCCTACGGTGTCACGTACAGTCCATCTAGTGTTGGAATGCACAAGGTAGGTCCTCTGCAAATACTTTGTTATGGGAACTATTTTCACACTTTGGGTGGTTTCCTTTCAAAACGACCTCGTTCCGAAAAGCCCTGGGAACGAGGTTTCAACGGAAAGGATAAATTAAAAACTCGAGGAAGAGGATCATTTATAGTATAATAGTATAATTAGCCTGAGTATCAGGCGTTTCTAGGGTGGGGAAAGTAAAAAAGAGCGAGAAAGCGAAGGAAGAAACGCCTGACACAAACAGCTTCTCAGAAGCCTTCCACCCCCGGACAGCGCGTGTCATAATTAGCCAATAAAAATCACTTCCGATAACTGTCATGTGTCATGAGAGTAAACTTCAATATGGCGTCTGTTACCCCTGCGCTGGCAGGTTGACTTCCGGTTGACTCACGTGACGTTTCTTATTGCCTTTTGACCAATTAGCGTAACATCCAGAATCTGGATGTTGGACACAAGCGAATCAATGGCTTTGTGTCAGGCCCTTCTCTTCCTTCCCCTCGTCCCCGCTTCCCGGATAGGGCCTGATACTCAGGCTATAGTATAATGCAAGTAATAATCTTATAGTTAGGTTTTGCTTAGTGGCAGCCGCATTTCCTGGCGTCGTTCTAATGATTCTGCAAGGAGAGAAGATGAAA
>OX419343.1:1786202-1911202 GCA_948470475.1 Galaxea fascicularis | reverse complement strand
CTTCTCCAGTGATGGCCGCTTTATTACCAAGTTTGGTACCAAGGGGGATGGGGACGGGCAGTTGAACGATCCTCATGGCCTCGCATTGACGCCTGAAGGAAATATAGTTGTAGCAGACTTCCGTAATAATCGAGTTCAACTCTTTGGACAACCGGCTTGAAAAAGCTAAAGGGAAACTGGTTTTCTCGTACTAGAAGAACTTGTATTAGAAACAAAATTTTCAGCTAAACTGCAGAGTACCCCGTCACTTATTTGCATGTGAATAGTGTGTATTGTTCTCTGTTTCGATCTTCAAACGATGCCACTACAAGAACACAATAGTAGCCAGAAGCGGCGGGGTATTCTGTGGTTCATCCAAATTTGTTAGAAACGTCAATGCTGACAGCAGAGAAGGTTTTTAGACTTTGATATCTGAACTATACTAGCTACCTTTAGCCTGCAAACAGGCTCTTCATTTAGGTTTTTGTTTCGATTTGCTCTCGAATAGCGCACGATTAAAAAGGAGGAATCTCGCTCGCCCCATTCCCTTAGCTTTGACCGCTCACCATTCAGACGCAAATCGCCGCGTAGCTCCTTTGCAGCAGCGTCGATTAGTCTCCTTCGCAGCCGTTTTTGGGATATCACGCAAAGGGGAGCGTTGCGTAACATCCCAAAAACGGCTGGAAGGAGAACAAATCGACGTGACCATCTCCCGGAATAATCCAAATGGAGAGCCTTTCTGCAGGCTAGGCCACTTTTGGCTTCTATTGACTGAAATACCAAAAATGATAAACCATGTCCATGCCCGCCACTTGTTAGGTACTATGAGTGCGCGCATGCGTATAGTAAAACTGCAGAATTGACAGTTTGCTTTTTGCCGCCGGTTTAATCGCAGTTTCGAGGCGAATATACTGACTGGCGCGCCAAAGGAGAGGAAATGAGTAAACGTGAAAGCTAAAGTATCATTTTCGAATTTTCCCTTGCATACCTGTTGTTTCTTTCACTCTATCGATTGAGATTTTAAATAAGGATTTTTCGACAAAACAGTTGCAATCGTTGATTAGGTAATCTTGAGCATCCAAAAGGACAGCTTTTTGACGACAAATAGGTGGTAATGTGAATATTGCCATACTGACTTGGGTGTCCTGTACGATAATTAGGTTGATTTATTTATGTCAATGACACGTCACTGTCGCATTCTTTTGCTCGATTAATAATGGTAAATGAACTAAGTGGAGTGCAATTTGGTCTAAAATCATACGCGTGATTTCAAAATCGAACGAGTGCGCAGCGCGACTACAATTTGAAATCACAATTATGATTTTGGACGAAAATTGCACGACACGAAGTTCAATTACCACTTTATTACACCCATTTTGAAATCACACAGCTTTTTGTCAATATTAATATTTATTTAATCTTCACTTCAGGAAAACCAGTTTTGAATTTTGATGGGCTTAAAAAACGGATGTGATTTAGAGCACAGAATGCAATTCGGGAATAAATTGCACTATTGGGGAGCTAATCAGATTTCAGGAATGACGAGTGATTTCAAAATGAGTGTAATAAATACGAAAATGAGTAACTGAAATTAATTTCAAAATGCTTTATTATTTTGATATCCATTATATTTTGGTGCAAAGTGTTTTATATTGCTATATATAATTTTTTTTATTTAGTTTTTGTTTGACTGTATTAAGTAATTTGTAAGAACCAGTTAAGCTCTTGGTATCTTCAGGCTATGTTATTTGATAATTAGACCTGAACCTATAGTTTACAGTTCGTGTTCTGCTCTATACACATTTCACCAGCAGATGTTTTCTCAATTGATTCCTATTTGCTTTGTTTAGCATGCGGTCAGCGGAGGGTTACGGCCACCTCACCATGTGTATGGTTCAAAAACAGTGTTTCAACCAATCAGAGGGAGCTACTTATTTTCTCACCAAATCAGATGGCAAATTCAAACCATTGGTTACAAATTCATGATATACCTTCCGCATCTGTTGCAAGTTAAAAGTCCTTTTTCCTCTTTTCTTCATAAGGACTAGTACTGATCGTGTTTTATTGGCAATCAGTTAAACCATGTTATAGAAAAAGTAATGAATTTTTCACGATGACATAGACTTTTTATTTTTGTGACTTGAGATGAGTTATAGAATTTTTATTTGCTTTGTAACCTTTCGTCACCACGAACAATAAAACGCACGGAAAATATTTAGAGAATAAATTGTCTTGTGTAAAGGTTTCGGATTATGCGAGAGCTATTTATTGCGAGACCCGGTTGGCGGAAAATGTGGACACTAGTTAGATCCTAACTATATCCTAACTAATAGTGTCCTATGTGGACACTATTTGGAAGCTTATAACAAGACAATAACTTGGCCAAGTGAACGCCGACAAATTTAGTTTTTGAGGTGAGAAAATGTAACGTCAAGGAAATTTAGTACAAGGAGGTAAATGAAATCTTTATTTTTTCTGTCACAGGCTTAGAAAGAGAAAACTCGAGTTCTCCATTCAGGAAGAAAACGTATGGTCCGGCTTCCATTACTTGCCAGGAATGCCTGTGGTTAATAGTAACAGACAAAACCAGCTATTATTTCTTCACTTGGAGTAAAATAGACATTCACAACCATACACGATGGGACTGGTCTCTTGAAGAGTTTACACGGACTGGTCGAAGGAACTAGTCCCACCGTGTGTGCGTCAAACCAGTTTGAATTCGTGGGACAAGTCCCAGGGACCAAAATTTGGTCCGTGCGACTAGATTTTTTTGTCGAAAATGGCTAGATCGCACGATGGGACTTGTCCCCGCGACTTGTTGCGAGTACCAGTCCCCTCGTGTGTGCCGACCTTTATTTTTTTACCTGACAAATATTTGCTCCACAGTTCGTGAATGAGACCTTCAGAAATATAGACTTTGATAAAGACCGCCTGCTTGTCGAAGTAAAGTCTTTTTCTATGAACAAATTTTAATTTTGATCGATCGTCTATTCCTGAAATACCAGATCGAGGAAGCGTTTTAGATACTGGCGCATATGTGCAGACATTCTTTTGGCTCGTCACGCAACATTGAGGAGGAAAGATTGCGTGACGAGTCAAAAGAATGGCTGCGTAGGAGGCTACACGACACTGGACCCCAGGGGCTTGTTCCCTGCGACTATTCGGGTCACTGTTCAACATTTGTTGAACAGTAGCTACTGCTGCTTCTGAGAAGTGACACAACCTCTTCTCCATGGTCTTCTCGCATTCAAAATGGCATATTGAAAGCAGCTAGAAATTAGCCCTAGGAACGAAGTTGGGTATCGCATAACCTTTGTAGCTTAGTGAAGTAATAACACGCATGGCGACTCAAAGAGTCAAATAAAGACGATTTTATTCCTATTTTTGTCAAATAAAAATAAGCTGAATAAGATGGTCACGTAATTTTCACGGCTGCTGATAATTCAAATGCAGCTTCACTCAGTTACTCACACACTACCTGTCGATAAAAATATGGGTTCTACTTTGGCTAAACTTTGTTTTATCACTTGTCAAGTGATGCGATATCGTCCATAAATAGTATACAGCTACCTGCTACATTCGATACTAGGGAGCTTAAGCCAAAAAAAACTTATTTCAATGTTGCAACTCTTTCGTGATTATTCCAATTTGTTTAAGGAGGCTCGAAAGGGTTTTAAGCCCAGAGCGCGCGCGCGAAAACAACACACGCCATACCTATAAAAAGTAAGAGCACGCGTGTGTCGCGCATGCTCAAATGCTAATCTATTCGACTCGAAATTTTTGAAGTTTCGTAACTTTACTTTTTTATATTTCCGCTTTCGCTCGGTAGATTTTTTCGATTTTTTCGTTAACAACTAAGATCAATTGACTGCGTTTATAGTCCGACTTTTAAAAAATTCTGTAGGTAGGGAAAAAATTAAGAAAACAATAATCAAAAAGTAGTTTTATTCTTAATCTTCCCTACATAATTAAATTAAATTGAAATATTTTGAAGATCTTTCCTGGTAACATATAATATAGAAGTTTGAGAAGATTTCACCTGTTTTTTAAATAAGATAAAAGATTTCGATTTTGGGGGCTCAACTGAATGCGTCATATGGTTGCCATTGTAACAGGTTTTCTGAAATAAATGTCATGTAATAAATCTATGATGTTTCTTTTATTTCTGTGCCAAATTTCATAGTGATACGATGAGCCAAACATAACTTAGAAAAGAATCTGTAGAACTTGTCTAAAGAAAATGAAAACTATTTCGAACCACCTTAACACCGAAAATACTGGCGAAATGTCCAGGGCCTAACTTACTGTGAACGGTGAGTTAAAGTAAGATTAAAGAAAGAAAAATTTGCTGTGATGCGCACGTTCCCGAGAAAACCTAAAATTTGGTCAGTTTACCTTCGTTTATTTGTAAAGGACGGCAAAGAAATGTACCAAAATGTAAAAAGCGCGTGCAGGCGATTGAAACCGTTCTCGCTGCTGGATTGTCACGCGACGCTTCCCCGCTTACGTTACGTACCAACACACCAAACGGGGAGGCGACACAACGTAGCCTGCAAAAGAGAGACTAAAGGTAACTAAGATGGCCTAAGTTCGTTTTGAACGGAATTGTTATACGCAGTAGCATCCGTTTTAGCTCTCTGGTTTAAATCACAGTTCAATAATATATCCTGATTTCATCTTCAGTGATTGTCATATCCCGGCATTGGAAATCCTCTGGCAAAACTCTCCACCTCTCCCCTGAGGGTATCAATCTTGGCCTTGGTTTCTGGGTTAGTCTCGATATAGGACAGGAAGTCCTTCATGGTGTCACCTTGTGGAACAGAAGACAAGAATCTAAGGCCCCGTTCAGACTAGGTGCCTGTGCCCGGTTTTCGGTAACGGGCACAAGTCTGAACATAGCTTTTCGTTGGTGCCCGCGCAAAAATCTGAGCACCGTGTCCGGGCACGGGCACTACCTCCAAGGGTAGCACTCGGGCAACGTCCCCGGGTACGGGAACTTGTCTGAACACGCTTTCATGTGTTCCCGCGTTTTTTCCCGTGTTTCCCTACGATGCAGTCACCAAAATGGCGGCAATATTGCGGAGTACTCAAAAAAGATAAACTGGGCACCAAGCCTTCTGCACGAGTGCGGACAGCGTCTTTTTTAGTGCCCGGGAACGGTGCCGGGAAACGGGGCCTTAGAAGGCAATAACAAGTGAATATTTGTCCTTGACTCAAATCTGGTGGTCCTCGTTTAAAACAAGCGACCTGTCATTTTCCTTGGTAACAGTAATGCATGTTTCAATTTTCTCGAACTTGGCGGTCCATTCCCCAACCCTCCACCCCTGGGTCTCCTCATGGACCACTAACAAACAAAAGTTAAAACAGAACCCGAGTTTTCCTTCATATTCAAATTAAGTTTTAAAATGATTCTGAGTCAAACGAACACTTTCAATAAAGCATTACAATTTCTGGCTCTTAACAGTTAATATCAACTTTCATTTTTTGCAAGTGAAGAGTGATCATCGCAGTAAATTTTCCAATTTAAGCAACTGGAAAGAAGAAGCCTGAAAAAATCAGGGCTTCAACGGGATTCGAACCCGTGACCTCCGCGATACCGGTGCGATGCTCTACCAACTGAGCTATGAAGCCACGCATTGGGAGCGAGGTCAATTCATTGAGTATTCATTGAGTCATTTTTTCACAACCGGAAGACTGACTAAAATATTTAATTTGGTATTCTCCTCGCGGTCCGGCGCCATCGTGTTAACCGTGTTAACCGTGGCGTCAGTTCACAAGAATAACAAGAAGTTATTTTTGATTTGCCACGCCCCTATCCCCGAGGACAAGACTGCTTCAAGAAATTCCCCATCCCCAGGCCCGATGGACTGGACTTGTTCCTGAGGTTGCCCGAGGAGGCATGGTAACAGGTAAACTGAATCATGCACAACTGATTTACTAACTCTTGCAACCATTTTAACTTGCTTATTGAACAACCCCGACTTACACTAATATCCAGTAGGTAATGGGAATTACAGGGATGGAAATTTGAGCTAAGGATATGTGAGGTTGTAAACCATTCACCATTTACTTAAGAGATTCTTTTGTTGTCTGTCACCTGTCGCATGTTGAGCCTCCAATGCTATTTTGATCCCTCGGTCAATAAACTCCACCACTCTTACAAAGTCATCTTCCTTAAAGTTCCGCGACGTTAGAGCTGGAGCTCCTGCGAAAAAAAAAATTTCCCTGCACGAAAACTCACTATACAGCGGATCTGCGTGTATTAGCGGCAGTACATTTACTCGGCTGGATACCGACTTCTCTGCTGGATAGTACGTGCTTTTTGAGCAATTAACCCCTAAGAGTGATCAATGTTTAAATTCTCCCTATACTAACACTGCTCAATCAAACATAAAGGTTGTGAGAAAAAAGAATCTGATCAACAAGTAACAAAGTCTTGATTGTTTAACAAATTCTCCTCATCATCACCGTAGAAATGTATGTAGAACAGTGCAGAGAATATACATGCTGATATTACGATTTAAAGGGTTAAACAACTGAGACCAGCTGCTGTCAGATTGCATTGCATTGCAGATTGCAGATTGCAGAGAGGAAGATCTCCGATTCAAATCCCGGTAGGAATGGTTCAACACTCAGGGCAATGAAATAACGGAACGCAAAAGTTCCGGCAACTTCTACATAATTTATGATCAGAGCTTGCTTGAAATGGCCTTGGATATCTTCGGAGAAACGAGGATCTCGTCTCCAACGAACCGAATTGCGGCCTTTCGCCCCGACAGAGGTCGTTTCGCCTAATAAAGGTAAGTCGGCGAATTCAGCGACAGAATATTTTTTAGTTAGGAAACATTCTTGAAACGTTTTTGAAAAGGCAGTCGGCTATGTTTAAGTTTTTTTTCAACGTACGCATATCGGGTTAATCAATGAATTCCGAGCGAAATGGCGTTGCGCGAATCAACTTTGGGGCGAAACGACCGGTTACCCATTAATGTAAGAAGAGTGACTGAACAAATGAGTGGGGTGCTTCTTTGTAGGGTGACCACGTGGCACTCACCTAATCTAAGTCCTCCTGGTTTCAGAGCACTTTTATCTCCAGGACAAGTGTTTTTGTTCGCCGTGATTGAAGATATTTCAAGAACTTTCTCCACACGCGCTCCGTCGATTCCCTAAAAAGTTTTTTTAAAAAAAAGCGTGTCTGTTTAGGTTCCGGCATGGCTCATAAGAGAATTTGTTTATGAAATGTTAGTTAAGTGGGATGCTTTAAATCAGGTTTTGTGTACAGTTATGTGTTGTTAAAACAATCTCTCAGCAGTACAGAATCACATTTTGACCTGGAAGCTGAACTCAGGCGTCTTCACCAGTAAACAAAATCTCTAGTTTTGTCTGTTTTAAGAGGCGTGACAACCATAACAAACGCTATTTGAGTAATACTTTGTACAAATTTGGGTCCTTTCAGTATCAAGTTTGCCGTGAATATCCTCCTGATTTTTCCTGCCGTGTCCCGGAATTACTGAATGTTTCGCCGACATTTTCTTGCATCTCGCAACTCCTGGCAGAATCTCCAGATTCATGGAGGGATTTCCTTTTTCTCACAAAACAGAGCTTCTTAGAGTTGTTACCTTGCAGCGTGTTGAAAAGGAATGGGAAATCCTCACACTAAGACGGCTTAACTTACCTTGGGTCTCAAGTCCAGTAGAACAAGATGGTTATCTGTTCCCCCTTCACAAAAACAAGCAGAAATTATTTTTAAAAAAAAACGTCGATCTTACTGCGCCACGGCCACTTTGTAGTACAGTTGAAAAAACACAGGATGATCAGAAACAGCTCAAATGAAAAGGGGATGCAAGGCAGAGTAAAAACATTTCTCACCTGACACCATAGAATATCCTGAATCCGTCAATGCTTTAGCCATAGTTTTTGCATTGTTCAGAACTTGTTGTTGGTACTCTTTGAACATTGGTGTTTGTGCCTAGAAAAGAAGCAACAGCAGAAAAACACGGACAGAATACAGAATTTGCAAATCGAGGTAATGAAACTAGCAGGCTTAATTTCACAGTTGCCCACCTGTTTGAGTGCCACGCCCACCCCAGCGATAGCATGGTTGTGTGGCCCTCCTTGAAGGGACGGAAACACTGCAAAGTCAATGTTCTTATCAAAGTCATACATAATATCTGGAACACGGTCAAGGAATGCAACAGTGAAGTTTTCATCATCGTACTTTTTCGTCACTGTTCTCTATATATTTCTTTGTTGACCATCTTACCTAATTCTTATGACCTCCAAGTTTGATCAAGCAAAGATATTTGAAGGAAGATTTTCATTTAAGCCTCCAGTTATTGTTAACAAATGGTCTAAAAAGGTAAATTCCCTTTTTCGAGTCAGCATATCCAGGGTTATCAAAAAGCACCTGCGACCGGCAATATAGCCTGCTTCTTTCCCAGTTTCGCTGACTACGATTCGCCAGTAAAAAGAGAAAATGTAGGGGGGAGGGGAGGGGGGAATGGTGTTGTTACCCCCTGAGTGTTGTCTACTTTCCTAGATTCTCCTTCTACTTAAACTATTTTTGACAAACCTGCATATCTAGCTACACTGTACCACTAGAACATCAGTATGGTAAATGATGGAATTCTATGAGCACATTCTACACTGTCCATTGGAAAAGTGGTATACATTAAAAGATATCTTTTCCAGTCTTCTTGTTCTTCCCTTTGACACCAACCCGGTAGAAAATAAGTCCAGCCCTGAAAAAAAAAATCATAGAAGGTACGTACAGCCCAAGGGGAGGTACTCCAGATTCCAAGTGATGGGGATGACCAAAGGATTTTTTTGGGTCTGAAATTTTCAATTCCAGGATTTTTTGTGGCTGAAAATTTGGCAAGTATTTTATTGTGTGGCTTGATTTCAGTACGGATTTTTTGAGTATTCAAAACAATCTGAAGATCTGTAATGCTGTCCTGGGAGTAGTGCCTACATATCCCAGCTGTGTACTTCAAAATGTTTTTTCTTTCGTCTTATATCATTTAACCATTTTTTTGACATTTTTTAAGGCTTGGAGATTAGGGACAAAATGGATTTTGCAATTTTACACCACTAACTTTTACAAGGTATTCTGTTGTTTTATCAGTGCTGTTGACCAAAGGAAAATGAACGACGTCTAACATTGATAATGGTACCTAACAGCCCGGAGAGTCTTGTGCGTTGTTGTTGTAACAACATGGGAATGATCAA
This sequence comes from Galaxea fascicularis, assembly GCA_948470475.1. Lineage (NCBI taxonomy): Eukaryota > Metazoa > Cnidaria > Anthozoa > Scleractinia > Euphylliidae > Galaxea > Galaxea fascicularis. The sequence goes on along the minus strand of OX419343.1, from coordinate 1,901,998 downwards.
ATGGGCTGGGGATGACCTTAAAAATAAAAACAAAAAGACAGAAGGCAAACAATTAAATTTACAAGTTAGAGTAAGGTTAGCGTAAGGAAACACACTTGGAATACATTTGGAATACCTGGGCAGCCACAAGGCCACTAATGTGAGCCATGTCTGCCAGCAAAACAGCTTTGTGTTCATCTGCAATCTGAAAAACAAAATCACAGGCCAAATAAAAAAATAAAAGTAGGAAATAAACCAGCCTCTTTTGAAGTAATGTGCTGAACCACTGAAAATCACATTCAAGAATTTTTCCTCAAAAAGTAACCATTAATGAAAGATAATTACATGAAAGTTTACCTGTCTCATTCTCTCATAGTCATAGAGTCGAGAGTAAGCACTAGCACCAGCTATAATCACACGAGGGCGGAACAGACGAGCAGTTTCTTCTAATTTGTCATAGTCAATTAACCCTGTTGCCTCCTGAAACCAAAATCACAAGAACGTTTGGTCTTACATCTGTGGTACAGTGCGTGGAATAAGACCCTTTTGTAACTTTTAATGTAATGTCAGATTCTCTTTGTGACTCAAATGTGAACACAAGGTGATTTGGAAAGAGAATCCACCAATCTATCAGAAGTCACTTATGGCTTTTTCTAGACACTCCTTCAATTTAACAATGAAGAAAATGGTTCTAAAAGGAAAGTGGGTGGTTGTTTAGTAAACAAGGTCTCCCATGCCTGTTGTAGTTTACTAACCTTCAATCTATGAGTGACTGGTCATTCTCACTACAGTTGTCAACAATGAAAGCTAAACTGTCATATGCATCTCAGTTGATTGAATCACTTCTAAAAAAAGCACTGGATTTCAATGTGGTCATCCTGTGTTCAAATTCCACTTTAGCTGGTGTTGTTCTGAGTAGTCCCTGGTTCAACTCCTAAGTCATCCTTGTAAATAGTCAACTTGAGTGCCTCCGGCCAGTTGGGATTCTTATCATGAACTATGTTTATTTTAATTTGAACTATTTGTTTCGTTTATTTGCTTGGCCCCACTGGCCTTTTTGCTAAACATACTGCAGTAGGTAAATAGAGGTCATTTATTTACTTTTGTTTATTAGCTATTTAAACAGAATTTGTTGGAATGATTTTGAGTGGCTTTGGTGTACACCAACATATTAGTTGTCAGAAAACAAATTCATGACCACTGATAGTAAGAAAAAATAAAAAACAATACAAAAACAGAGGGTCCATGGTAACGGTACTCACATTTAGTCTGTAAGGCATTGACTCAAAGTAAATTGAAGTTGCTGAGATCCTCTTTGTATCCGTCATAAAGCCATGAGTTAGACTGGAATGTCAGAACAGTGCAAAGTTCATTAACTGTGAACTTAATGAGTGCACCTAGTTCAGGGTGTTCCCAGGCATTTTTTCCAGCTTTAAGCCCACCGCCAGAATATTGCTGATATGCGCTTACCAAAGCAAATGCAATGTATACAAGAATGGAAGTAACAGGGTAATTTGGACATTTGACAAAAAAATCCCATCTGGAGCTCAGATTTTTTCCCAAGTTTCCATTTGGAGTTTCATGCATTTCTATCATGTTGTATTTCTATAATCACTCACTTTGGAGGTCTGGATGGTTGCATCTTTGATATGCCTTAATGTGACTGTGTGATGCAGTTATGAGTATGTTGGTCATTATTTGTCTGTGTAACCACATGACGTGGTTCCAGCCAAAAGTCCACACTTCACCCTTGCTCGCCATAGTTTCCTGTAGCTCAGTGGTTAGAGTGTCCATCTAGATTGCGTAGGGTCATGGGTTCAAATCCCATCTGGACCGTGTATTTTTTTCTGAGTTTCCATTTGGGGTTGCATGCATTTCTATCATGTTGAAAAAAAAATCCCCCCAAAATCTTTTAAGCCCATGCTTAACTGGCTTACAGTCAGGTACACCCCTGTAGTTACAATAAATAACCTTTAAACCCAATATCAAGATGTATAATCTCATTACACCTCTCACTTATTACGTATGTTACACATTGGGAGAATTTGTATGAACATTAACTCAACTGATCACAGTGGTGATCATTTTCCATATTCTCATGCCCTGTATGCTTCAAATCAACTTTGTTTAACGAGAGTGACACTGAACAGTCCATATGACTGACAAACCTGTGGCCCTCAAACTCCAGATTGAATTGGAATTTGGAAATGTTGATTTTTGAGGAGAGGGGAAAACCGGAGTACCCGGAGAAAAACCTCTCGGAGCAAGGACAAGAACCAACAACAAACTCAACCCACATATGATGCCGAGATCGGGGCTTGAACCCGGGTCACATTGGTGGGAGGCGAGTGCTCTCACCACTGTGCCATGAACTTGAGATTTAGTAAGGAGATGTTAAATGATGGTCACTATTAGGATGTAAAGAGTTAATCATAAGAAGACTTACTGTCCTCCATGTGGTAAATCAAGTCCCATTATTCTATCATGTGGCTTCAAAAGACCTGTGTAAGCAGCAAAATTGGCTGGAGATCCTGAAATTAGAACAATAAAAACAGCTTGGTTTGTGCTTCTTTTGATTGTTGTTCCCACAGAGATTCTAGGAGTTACAAAGACCTTTACGAGGTTTACAAAGTTTATTAAGAAAATTGAAACATACAAAATATGATGTACCACTGCTCGCAGTTAGCTACAGCTATTCGAGGCGAGCAGAGGCTTGATGCATAGAATTACGATACAAGGTAGAATAGAACAAACACTATGGCTTATTTGAGGTAATTACTCCAGTTGAATCACCCCGTGTGATCAGAAATTTAATTATCAATCAATGATAACAATCGCTGACAGTTGTTATCATCTGCTATCAACCAACGGATGACCAAAAATGTTGATAATCACATGCTCGAGTCCTCAAATTGCTATTGCTGTCGATCACCATCTATTATAATTTCTGATTGCCGTTTGTTATAAAAATGATAAGTGGCAATCAATGAGAATCAACGGCAATTAAAAATATCTTTGGACCATTGATTTCCCTTATTAACAGTTGATCAATAATTGTTATTGATTGCCATTAACTGTTATTGACTAACAAACCTCATCGAATAATCATACCAGGAGGATTAAGACAAAAAGCATTTCATTACCGGAGTACGGCTGAACATTAACACCCCACTCCTTTGGATCCAAGTGAAAAGCTTCCAGTGCTCTTTTCTGAACAAGCCGTTCAATTTTATCAATAATTTGTGTTCCTCCATAGTACCTACAAGAGATGGAAACACATGTCATCACAGTGGACAAAGGAAGTGGGGCATTCAGGCACCCCACAACAACAACTCCTGACTGCTTTTAATACCTCCCTCACAGAAGGTCAGTGAAAATTCCAGGGGGGAGGGGGGTGGCAAAAGGAAAAGTATTAGAAGCAAAGGATGGAGCTAAATTGAAAGGGGTGGGAGGTACAATCCCAAAAACCCTTCCTTGGTGGGGTGGGAACCTCACAATGCCACTTTATGGCAATGTTTCACTTTTTGCTTCATACTCCAGGGTTTTCAATAAGAATCAGAGTAGGCGGCAGAAAATTAGGAGTAGGCGGAGAAGGTACAACTTTGTTCCATGCTATTCATAACATTTGAGGTAAGTTCTTAATCAAAGTAGGCGGCAAAATCATGTGAAGTAGACGGCGAGTTTCGCCAGCTGCCGGCCCTTATTGAAAACACTGTACTCTCCAGGTCTCTAGTTCCCTTCACACTCACCATTACGGATGGATGGGGAATGCACAAGGCTAGGGTGAGAGGGGAAGGAGAGAATTCTGAAATTCCTTCAATGTCTGGGTTATGATTGGTTGAATTGAATGCAGTACATCTCTGAAATGCAACTCCCCTACATCTGTGCATACTGGTACATTTAGGCTGTCACAAGCATGCAAATGTGCAAATCTTGGTACACGTATATAGGAAATGAATTGATATAAAAACAATACATATGTGATTCAATGTTCATTTAAAATCATTTTGAACATAAACGCAAAATTTGGGGATCAAAGCATCATCAAATTTCATGAACAGACTTCTCCAAGACATTTTCTAAAAATGAATTAAAAAACTCCCTGCCCATATATCATCAAGTCTGGTGACTTTTTATGAACACTGAAGTGCAAGAAGCCCAAAATACTCTCAGGGCATGTCTATTGTGTTTGACTTATAAATTCCAGTGTTCTTATATAATGCAACAATATCGGCACATTTTAAATGTTTCTTTTAATTCATAAATTTTATTACCGTTGTCCAGGGTAACCTTCAGAGTACTTGTTATTCAAACAAGACCCCATAGCCTCCAAAGCTGCACGACTGCAGAAATTCTGCAAAGTTGAACACCCATTTAATTAAACAAATGAATCTTTAACATGTGTATTCTTCTTACGGCTCTCAATTATTTCATATGTTACATGTAAGGAAAATTTTTACGAATGTTAACTCAATTGATCCCTAATTTCCTGTATCATCCCAGGATGTAGATCATGGCTGGGAACCAGGAAAACAACCGTCTGTCATCTCGATTTTCCCAGCTGAAAAATGCTCTAAGGTCTTAGAAATCTGTAATAATGGATTCTTTTAAACCCGCCTGTGAACAGATAATTCCTGTCTCTTACTGTGTGAATCCAAAAGCCGTGAACACTTTGATTTGATTTTGACATTTCCCATTGTGCAGCAACCAATCAAATGCAACATGTAATAATGTAATAGTAATGGTAATTATTACCATTACTGTTTGCCATTCAATTGTCTCACGCATGATTGGCTTTTTACTTGAAACGCAATAACATTCCATAAATATTTCTAGTGTTCCCAGTTTTTGAATTTTAACAAAGTTTTATGTACATCCCTGATTGTCACACCCTATATGCTTAATGAACAAGTGTTAGGATAAGGAGTTCAATGATCAGTGTTAAGACACAAAGGGTCAAAACAACATCACAGATTTTAATCAACTGGATTTACTTCCAGATAACAGTGCAATGAATGTTGTCTTTCCTCTCCTGTCTGCGGATTTTAATTTACTTTCCACAGGATGGGTTATGTGTATTTTCAGGGATTGGGACACTGCTCACTTAAGTAAAAAACCTGCTATAGGCTGAGTTTATGTTCTTCACAATTTTCTTACATCCCTAACCTTTAATTGAAATTTTATATTAATTGATTTATTGATTCACTCATTCAAACAGTCAGTCAGTCAGTCAGTTGGTCAGTCATACACAATTTATTTGAAAAGCACCTCAGAAGCGATGAGTTCCAGGCCTCTAACTTGTCTGTCTTTTTCTTGTTTGATCAAGTCGCACATCTCGGGGTCATCATCTTCCAATGGCTCTTGGCCTGTCCAGACAGTGGCCTTAATTACTGAGCAACGGCAGAGAGCCTGTAAACCTGTGTTGCTTAAGAGACTATCCCAGCCAGGCTGCAAAGAAATATAAGAATAGCAATTATTATTAGAACCTGAACACATTGCAAAGTGTATGCTGAATAACAACTAACAACCAAGAATTGAAACCAAGTGTTTGCTGAGAAAAGGTTTTGTATTTTGCCTCAACCCTTTAAACCCTAAGAGTGATCAACATCAAATTTCTCCTTGTAATATCACCAATTTTTTCACGGCCCGCAGCAATTGGCTACCCGCTGTTGCGGTGTCCCTGCCACTATATATATTTTTTGTATTTATCAGCTATGTAGTGGAAAAGTTAATAAAATAAAAATAAATAAATTGATAAAACAGAGTGGTCACGAGAATGAAATACAACATTACACAAGATGAGTTTGCTAAATATATTTTAACAATTTCTCCCTACCACTTCTATAGGGCAACAAATGAGAATTTAAATTTTGATATTAGGGTTTAAAGCGTTAAATCCAGATCACTTTAGATTAACTCTGCTTTGAAATACAGAATGGTTAATTGTGGCATCAGAAAGTATCATAAAAGACCTTGTTTGTCATCGTAGTTTGAAATGGTAGCTGAGGTAATCATTTATAAATCTCACAATTATGTCTCATAGATGCGCAGATCTACCTAAAATAAAAAAATGTTGTTCTGCAATTTTGTGATTTGAAGGCCTGGATTCAGCAAATGAGCACATGACTTTACCCAAAACTAGATAGACTGAAGTGACACATGAATGATTTCTTATTAAAACCAGATTAAAGAAAGCAGTCATGCATTAAATCGTTTTGTTTCTGTTTCTTGAGTTTTGGAAAATTAGTCATGTGCTAGTTCATCAAAGTCTAGCTTGCATTAATGACACAAAATAAATGCAAGCCATGTGCATTAATTTCCTGAGAAGCAGAAGCAGATTTGGATTTTAAGACCAAAATTATACCATTTTCACATCAAACTCTTCTTGACTGTTAAATCAGTCTGTAAAAGGAATTTTTATAGATGAACTTTAATTACTCTTATAATAATGACCTTGACTTAACACAGTAGCCCAAATTAGCTTTCCGTGAGAAAGTAAAATACTCTTAGTAAACACATATACAACCAGTATGATTATTATTTTATCCTAATGAAAGAAATAGGAAGTGTTCGCATTTGACTTCCTTAAAAAATCAACCACATCCAAATTTGGGCTCTACCTCAGTGTAAAAACCTGTGAAGCTCATGAATGACATAAAACAAAGACAACAAAAGGTTCAAAACAACATGCTACATGTGTCCCCCCTCTCAATCCCCTCCCCACCCCCCTGTGTGTTGAAAACAAAAAAAGGGCAAAGCAACCAAGCAAAACCCAGTCAGTCTGTAAAGAGAATGTTTATAGATAAACTTTAATAAATTGCTCTTACAATAATGACCTTGACTTTACACAGTAGCCCAAATTAGCTGTCCGTGGGAAAGTAAAATACTCTTAGTAAACACATATACAACCAGTATGATTATTATTTTATCCTAATGAAAGAAATAAGATGTGTCTGCACTTGACTTCCTTAAAAAATCAACCACATCCAAATTTGGGCTCTACCTCGTTGTAAAAACCTGTGAAGCTCATGAATGACATAAAACAAAGACAACAAAAGGTTTGAAACAACAGGGCTGTCATTAAGGTTTTTAGAAGCTGGTCTCTCAGGGAAAGTAGCCAGTCAAAAATCAAACAAATCTTCATGTAGCTGTTATGTTTTACTGATTTTCTGACTAAGAGTAGCCGGCTGATTTTACTGTAGTAACTGGATATAAAAGTTGGTTACCAGCTACTAATGACAGCCATGAACAACAGGCTACATGTCCCCCCCCCTCACCCACCTTCCCCTCCCCTTGTGTGTTGAAAACAAAAAAAGGGCAAAGCAACCAAATAAAACCCAGTCAGTCTGTAAAAAGAATGTTTATAGATCAACTTTAATAACTGCTCTGACTAATAATAATTAATTATGACCTTGACTTTACAGAGTAGCCCAAATTAGCTGTCTGTGGGAAAGTAAAATACTCTTAGTAAACACATATACAACCAGTATGATTACTATTTTATCCTAATGAAAGAAATAAGATGTGTCTGCATTTGACTTCCTTAAGGTTACTGTCAACCTTCAGGGGTGTCTTTTGGAAAATCGCTTGTCTGTGTGTTGTTTTTAAAGAAACCCCAGGAAAATATACATCACTGGAAAGCTGGAAAGCACTGGTTGTTGCGATAAATGTGTACGCGTAAGTTTCTAACACACAATTCTTTCTTTGCTCCACTCGGATATCTTTTTTGTTGCCCTTGTTGAATTATTTTCAGAATCTTTTACTTACAACTAATATCTAATCTAAGTTTGTTGGTGATTTCTTTGCAAGAAACCTCAAAACAAGCGTGGAGACCAAAGTGAAGCCAGGAAAGCCACCAAGAAAAAATGTCAACAGACTGCTGGACACCAAATAGGATTATCACACCTCTCACTATTTTATTAACTTTGCTCAAAAACAGTTTTTTTCCCGTTTCTCGATAATTTTCTCTTGCACATGTTGTAAATTTTCTTTAACCAAAGAGTGAAAAACTCAAATTTTGAAAAATGTGACCCCTGAAGGTGGACAGAAACCTTAAAAAATCAACCACATCCAAATTTGGGCTCCACCTCCACGTAAAAACCTCTGAAGCTCATGAATGATCAATGTAAAACAAAGACAACAAAAGGTTTGAAACAACAGTGGAAAGCAAATAGATCACAAAACAAAGGAAACCTTGTAAGGTTTTTACACCGAGGTAAACCCCAAATCTGCCTTTTTTTTTTATTGTCCAGAAACTCAAGGCATGTTCCAGCCACATGTTTTTTTTATTGTCCAGAAACTCAAGGCATGTTCCAGCCACATGTCCCCCCCTCCCCCCTCCCCCTCCCCCTCCCCATTCCCCCGTATGTTCGAAACAAAAAAACGTAAAGCAACCAAATAAAAACCTGCACGATTGCATAACTAAAGTGCTGGTTATTTCCACAACAGTGGAATGGCAATATTGTAAACTGGAGCTCCCGGGTGCACTAATAAAAGATATAAACAACATTTTTCCCAGAGAAGTCTTAAAGCAAAGCATAAGCTTAGCAAATCCTTTCTTCGGATCGAATGAAACGTTTTCTATAATTCTTGCGCAACCTCGTTTTACACTTTCTAGATCAACCAATCTAAAATAAACGTACCTTAAGAGATCCAAGTTTACGAGAAAAAGACAGCATTTTAAATATTTCAGACAAAGCGCAAATGGCAAACAAACAAACGAGATATAGCTCGCGCCTCTTGATTCATTTGGGAACACGGGAACAACTGTGGGAGGGGTACAGGGGGGAAAACGAAACTGTAGGTCAGCAGTCATCTTTGATAGGGACAGAGTTGGGACAGAGAGTATACTTTGCTCTCCCTCCCCTCGCTCTGTCTAAATTTTTTGTTTGGACCCAGTCCTTTTCTACCCTTCCTTTTTACCGGTTCTCATTGCATTTTGTGTTGGGTCGTAATTAAAATATCTTGGGTTTTCGTCGTTTATTTACTCGTATCTTCAAGGGGTCAAGGGACTAAAAACGGTTGAGCAAACAGAGGAGGCCTTCCGTGACGTTCCCACGGATTTAAAAGGGCTGTTTATTGGACGGCATGCGGTCTTATGAGAGTGCAGGTGGCAGAGTATCGTGAACAAATTGGTAAGTGGAGCGTTACCCGGCCTTGTTCTTGAGCATCTTGCAGCACAGTGCGCTATTAGAACTTAAAAACGCCATCTTTGTTTTCTTGACACTGAAGAGCGGTAGTTTTGTGGTTCTACGGCCTGTTGAGGCCAATGAATTTTACTTATGGGTGGAAACAGGGAAACGATTTTGTAGCGTGGACGTTTGAGGTGTTTTCAAACTCGCCGAGAGAAGTGATCTACGTCCTACAAATTGCAAGTGTCGTAAGTATTTAAGTTTTAATTGCCAGATTTAAGTTTGTCATGGCTTGTAGGTGTGGTAACTTTGCTTGCAACTAAAATTTGAAATTCCACGCTTTTTTGCCAAGTTTATTGATGTCATAAGTAACTTTTTGTATCAACTTAAGCTTTTAAGAGTGGGCATGCAGGAAGTTAATAGCACGTACTATTTTGCGCGCTTTTTCAGGTCTACTGGAAACAGATCGTCATAAACGGACCAGTTTTAACACCGTTTGGTGGGACTTACTGCCGCAACTGAGTAGCCACTAGTTTTCAGGTCCATACGACTTTCAAAGCGATGAATTATTCACAGAATTATCTCATTTCTCGCATGCAGGGCACGGAAACCGCAAGCCGGGATTCAATATAGATCTCCCTTCACTACGAGGTTACGAAACGCCCGGCGGGCGGACAGTACACAGCACTTGAAACAAGTCATTGGCAGCGCTACGCAAATTTCGTCGTAATATATTGGATCGCCGGTTTAAACAGGCCATTTTGAAGGTGACGATTATTTCCCTATTCGAAACAATCGATATTCTTTTCGTATCTACGTGCTTTTTGTCATCTTGTCCAAGTTCTCGACGCAGAGGCCGCCGACAAAACGAACTGCCGTTTGTTGTAGTAAGAAGATGAATAATACTATTCTTGTGAATGGAAGTCAGAGATCAGAGTTAGTAATATTCGTATCTAAAGGAAAAAGATATGGACCCATAATGGCTTCTGTTCCCGCGAACAAGGAAAATGTTTCCCCCGAGAAAGAATTAGAGTGTTTATCAGACAGCTTTCAAAAGAACGTTACGATGAATCACACAGAAAAAGATGGACGCTACTTTCTGGACTTAATGGAGAAGGAAAGTGAACGATTAACGAGGCTTTGCCAAGGGAACGAACAGGAAATGGCGACTAAATCACTCCCCGAGGACGGTAAGCCATTTTTAAGCAGGCGAAACTATGTACAATTTATTTGCAGGTGTAAAATCACATACACATGTACAATTTATCTTCCACGAAAAAGTGAAGTTCGTTCTTGGTAGCCTTTAGAGAAGGATCCCTCAGTCGAATTAATGAGAATATTTTACTTTGATGTTTTTATATCATGGGTTTTTGTGCATGTGTGCCGTTTTTGTTTTCTGGCAAGTTTTAGTCCTGTGGTTTGGTTTCTGAAACACCCTAATATGTCTCTATTTGTTTTCTGGGGGAAGCTTCTTCCAAATCCTGGCAAGAAGTAATAGAGTGTATTGCAAATTAATTTGTGGGTGGGAGACTTTTCGGAATGATTTCCTTTAATGTATCGAATCTGTGGGGGAATATATATAAATGTAAATACAACATTCGGAGTTTCGTTTCTTTGGAAAATTAGTTTCACTTCTAAGGATCAGGTTTGATTAAAATAGTGTCTGACTTAAGTTGGTTGGTATGCTCATGTTTACTGAAGGGAGAGGAGTTTCAGGCTTTAACAGTTTAGTCAGCTGTTTTGTCTCACTAGTTGTGTTCCACACCTTCATTTTGTTTTCGAACTTCAAGCTGAGAATACTTTTTGATGTTTACAGGGGGCTCTTACCAGTTTCAAAACATGCTGACAGTTCTTTTGTTTCAATCTGTCTGAACTCAAACTTCCAGATTTTACATTACGACAGTTTGTTGAACACCATATCTGTCAGCTCTATGCTCAGCCTTAGTGGTAAGCCACTTGCCCAGAGCTACTTTAAATTAGATTTGTGTTTGTAAAATTGGAGAACCACTAGCCACTGTGCTTCTTGTAATAGATGAAGTTTCAGGGATAGTATTGATGAAAAATTCAACTGGTTTTGAGTGAAGTTGATCCAAAGTAAATATAGTAAATGAAATAGTGGTTATTCCTTGGTTCAGGCTGTGAGTATACAGTACTTATCTTTCTTTGGCAATTTGGCATTCAAGTTCTGTTTTTAAGGTAATTCCTCTGAATTGCATTGCGCATCATTACTGCACATAATTTCTTGCATTAGCAGCACGCACACGAGTGCATGCATGTTCAAAACACTGCAGGATTTCTGAAGGACTGATCTCCTGGAAATAAGTAAATGGCGAGTTTCTCCTAAACAAGAATGGGGACCTATGCTTTTTATTTCTCATATTGAAAGAAAATGCAATTGTCCACGACATATCCAGATTTCAAGAATTTTTTATTGTCCAGTTTTTCATTATTCACAGAAGATCTCGTTTACGATGACGCTATTAAAACTTCAGTGGTAAAGTACAGATGAGAAAAAAACATGACTAATCTTTCATTAGTTCATTTTTTCTTCATCTTTGAGTGGTTAAATTTTGACCATGATGTGCTTTTGGCAAAATAAAACCTATATCCCATTGTGATTATGTGTCCAGTTTTTGTAAACTATAGAGTCTTGGACCTCTATTGCCTATGTACTTATACTGTGCTCACAATTTACCAAAGTAGGTATAAAGTTAAGCCTCAAAGCATGAAAACAGACATGGGGACCCTCTCTTTTTATGGCATTTGTTTGATGTTTTTTACTTTGACAAATACATAGCAAAGTTTCAAATAAAAGCTATTGCAACTTCTATTTCTGGGGAATGACCTTAAATCATCAGACTGTTTCTAAATGGTGACAGGGAGGAACAATGCAAATTGAGTGACATTTTAGTGTGAACAATTTGTGTTTTATGGTATGGGTTTATATTCAGCTTGACAAGCAAAAAAGTAGGAATCAAAGTAAAATTCTTTCCAAGCTTTTGTCAAGGTAACAGGCAATGTCATATCTCAAATTCATACTGAATGGGCTTGAACAAAGAAAGATCTGTCTGGTTGTGTTTACTATCTTTGGCTCTAACAGGTGGTAGCTTTCTTTTGTCGATCATTCTTGGAAAGCTGCATCTGTAATAAGCCATTGTATGTCTCAATTAACTCATTTGCTGTGTTAACACTTAATTGAAACTCCCTTCCAGCCAGTGACACACTTGGGTATTTCTACATTGCTTGTGGTTTTTAAAACACTGGCCTACAGTCATGCGTCTTTGATGTCTGCCAATTTTGAAAATTCTGCTAAAATTTTACAGTCTGTTTAATTGAATTTATGGGCAATTTGTAGTGCTGGGCATATTGAAACACTGCCATTATAGGCAAATGACTACAAATTTTAATTGTGGATAACTGGCATGGGGTCATAATTTTCATTATTTTTCATTGCAAAATGTAAAAAGTAATTTTTTAATACCATTAAATGTTGTCCTTGTGACATTTTCACTAAACAGTTGAATGGTATGATCCACCCACTCAATAAAAGTAACATCTGTCACTGTTGTGACCGCAAGATGTCAAAGAGTTCCTTATTTTTATTATTTTTTTTATTGATGTTACAATATTTACATACTTGTGTCAGGAATATTATTGTACTAGATTGTCAAATTGTAACTTATTAGTAGGGTTGCATGTACAGTACTAGCCATTCTGTTGCTGATAAACAATTTTCATTTTGATTTTTCTTACCTTTTTGTACAGTGGAACCCCACCATACAACCACCTCGTCATTACAACCACTTTTTTGTGGCCTGAACTGCATAAACCCCTTTTATTTTCTTATTTTGAAAGCCTGTTAATCCGACCACCTCCTTAATACAACCAAATTTTCATGGCCCTATGGTGGTCATATTAACGGGGTTCCACTGCACTTTTGTTTTGTTTTCTTTTGCAACTGTTGAATCAGATTGGAAGAATTGGAGGTTATAAGGGTATAAAAGTTGCTGATGTTGGGCGCACCATTTTCGTATTTAGACAGCTCTCTGCCTCCTGCAGTGTTTAGTCTATGATTACTACAATGTATTAAGACTCTGAACTTTCCTTCGAAGAGGCAACAGTGGTAGCGCAGGACCGCAAGGAGTGGTGATCATTTGTGTTGGCGTTATGTGGGCTCAGCCCATGGCAGCAGTAATGTAATGTAATGTATGTAATTGTGGAAACCATGGAAGTATTTCCATAACTACAGTATGTCATTTGAACACGTTGATCTCCTGTCTTAATATTTTCAAGTCATAGAGTCAGTTTTAGGCGACTGGTTTAGAAAGATCGGACAAGCTTACCATACTTTCAAAGAAAATTTATTGCAGAGTGCACATCTTTTATTATCTGCTTTGGTCTTACTTGTGTTTTTCAGCTTGTGGGAAAATCCGGGCAGCAACTGGCAAGGCCATGCTTTTGGTGAATAAAAAGTTTAAACAATTCAGAGGGCTATGCAATATGAATTTGGTGAGTTTGTGTAAAAGACTTGTTTTTGTTATGCAAGTGGCTCATCATTGTACCCTTTGTGAGGGCCATGAATAGGTTTTGTGGTAATGAAAAACAGTGTCATGACTTTAAAATTGTGCCATGTTTTACCAGGAAACTACAATACAGGTCCTCAGTTTTGCAACAGTTCACTGACTCCCTCCCCTTCCCCCCTCCCCCACTTTGGAATGTTAAGGTTTGATGGACATCCTGATGTTACTATGTAAATTGCTTGATGGTAAAACACAGTACCCACCTTTGCCATCAAGGTATTGCACATGACAAACCAAAGAGACATCAGGGGTACCCACCTATTAAGAATTCTTATGTACTTATTGACTGAGTGGGAGAGCTGGACAGGAAAATATTTGGCTTGAGCTGATGGCGTACAGACCAAGCGCAGCCAGGTCCATGCGCCATGACCGAGAGCCAAATATTTTCCCATCCGGCCTGACCTAACTCAGTCAGTAAGTATTTTATCATATGGCCTCCTTTGACTCTTCATGAGTGCGGAAAAGATGAAGTTTTTACAAAAAAGTGTCTAATTTGCACATAAAATTGATCTAATATGTTGTTTGTATTTGCTTTCTTGTTGTAAAATCATAAATATCTCGTGGGGCTGTATGTGTTCCTAACAGGGCCATACTGCTTTTTCCGGCCCTGCTACACACAGGAATTTTCTCAATAGTTTTAGAATGAAAGTGCGCGGTGTGCCATACGGGTCATATGATAAATATCCTTGTTCTTCAATGAACAAAACCCCTGCTCTAAGCCACACCCCACAAGTTTCACATTTTCATTGGATTTACAGCATGTTTGTTTTGCTATATCAGGGTATCGGTGACACAAATGGTAGACGACCAACCAATGGGGATCTTGAAGGATTTTGGGATATGGTCATGATACAGGTATACAAGGCCTCCTTATAATGATATCAATTACAGGCATGGAAATAATGGCCAGTGACCAATAATATTTTTTTATCAAAAATGAATAAAATAAAAATGTAACTGCACAAAGCTAGCTGGTAATCACCTAATATTGTGTTTCCTTTACTTCCATCCCTGTGATTAAGAACCTGTAAGTAAGTGAAATATGCTACATTTCAAACTAGTAAAAACTAATAATTTTAAGTACTTAAAGATTTTCTTTAAAAAGAAACAATGAAAAAATTTTTTGAGGGTTCCACCGTTATTTCAGGTATCTGTAATTGTGTGCAGTGTACAACTGCCGCATACTGGTGTCACTACTTTCTTGTTATGGACTTGTTGATAATTTGACTGTCCAAATTCCACAGAAGGTGCACTCACCGACTTTGAGTCAGGAAATTTGAAGTGAATGCCATCCATCCTTACTGATCAACCACAAAGATAATACAAATATCATTTCTTCCACAATCCTTGTTTACGCATATGAAACATTTGATTGGCCGCCCACCCTACTGTCCCTTCCTTTCTTAGGGGTTTTGGAAATTGTAAAAAGGATATTTTTATGCAAAAATTTGGCATTTTGTGTGAAGGGTTGAAGACATTATATAGAGAGGATAAGAAAGCGGCTAGTGTAGGAACTCTCAAGTTACCCTTCCTGTGCTAGGCAAGAGGCTTAAAGATTGCTTCACATGTAGTATATTTGCCCTGAAATATTGGTATTTGATGTATTGTTAATTTTAGTTGGTAAACATATGCCTTGATTTTGAGGGACTTTGTGAGTAACAAACTATCTGCTGGTGTCATGTTGTGGAGGAACCAAAAAAAGAAATAACAAAGAGCTAGACATTGATTTGTCACTGCTAATCCATTGTACTTTCATCAAATATTCATGTTATTTCCGTTCCTAATCAGTTATATATACTTGAATATTTACATCTTGTTTTCAAATCATCCATGTCATGCTTTTCTGTGAGTTACATGTTTGAGTTAACATTCTTCTTTGAATGACTGTAATAGGTTGAAGATGTCAATAGCATGTTTACCAACATTGATGAATTACGCAAGAATGGCTGGACACAGATGCAGCCTTCTGCAGATGAGGTATCTATATACTTCATAAATGCTACATACCAGTAGGACCTATGATATTGTGGTGGCCCTTCATACAAATATTAGGATGGAGACAAGGACAGATCAGAGAGTATTATGCAGTATAACTGATAAATAATATTATGAATTTATTTGTTCAGGTTGATGCTGCAAAGAGATCATCCTTAACTCGCCAGGCATCACTCTCAAGGCAGTCATCGCTAGGCAAGAGTTCAATAAGAAGACAAAAATCAAAAGAAGAAGTGAAAGCCACAGAAGCAGAACAAAGAGCTGCTGCCAGACAGAGGTTGGCTGCAGCCAAACGGAGTGCTAGGCAACGATTGCAGAAACAGAAAAGCAACCCAGGGGATGATGTAGAGATATTTTGCTCACCAAAGAAGTAAAGTTGTCTTTAAAAGTCGATTATGAGAGAGTAATATAGTTTGTAGTAACATATTTATGGAAGAATTTTTAAATTGAAGCAAGGAGCTGTTTAATAATAATTAGATGAAACTTTGTACAATCAGTACAGAAATAACTTCAGTAGTGCAAATCTTACAAAGTTCTTAAAAATCTAGACAAGTTAATAATTGGGAGGTTATTTAAAAATTTATCAGCCATGAAAATAAACTGAAAAGTAATTAGTCAAGATAATTTTTAGATGATGGTACAGTCTTTGCGTAAAGTGTTCTTTCCCCCAAGTTCTGTCGTAATACCTTTCCTAATGATGTTTCCTTGCTGACAGTTTTGAAATTAAAAAGATATTGCAACACCTGCTGAACATAAGATTGTGTTGCTGCTTCTATAAAAGCAGAGCAAACATCATTACAGGAAATTGTTTGCTTTAACCATTTAAACCCTAAGATTGATCAGCATCCAATTTCTCCTAATATCAATGCTTTTTAAAACAGATTACTGGTAGTCACAAGGAGGACAGGATCACACTACTTTATAGGAAATTTGGAGACAACAAAATTAATGAGAATTTAACTTTGATTGTAGAGATTAAGGGGTTAACTGTTAACCATCAAGCACCAATATTTTAACATGCTACGCTAAGGAAAATACTGAATAGTTTTTGTATTGTCGTGGCAAAATGACTGAGCATTGATATTGTGGGAAGAAGTTGGATGTACATCAGTGTCAAGGCTAAAAGGTTAATGAAACCACTGCAAAGTTTTTATTTCACATTTGTTTAAAGGAACAAATGCCGCTTTTTAAAAAACCTTTTAGTGCGGGCTTCTTGCAGTATTTTTAGGGAGTAATCTTTGTTTAATATTATTGTAAATAATTATTAATAGTGTTTAGTACCAAAACTTAAACTTTTTAGTCAATGTTATATTTGAAATTTGGCATTGTTTCCCACAGAAGCTAACATTTAAGCAAAAGCAATTTGTAAAGAGAGATTGACCTTCAAAAAAGAAAGAGTGTAAATTTCCTTATTTATAATCTCATCTGTGTTGGCGAGGAATGGTTTTTCCTCCGAATTTCTTTTCAAGATTTCTCAAGATCACAAAGTTGACCACTAGTCTCTATCATTCCGATATCTAGCTTATTGTAGTCATTTATGCAGAGTGTTTTATCAGATGGGGTTGAAATGTTCATGAGAGAGGTATACACAAGGTACAAAATTTGGTTGAGTTTTTGTTATACAATTGAATTAGTTTTATTGAAATTTATTTAACCTGCATGTAAACTGGGAATCTCAAAGGGTAAGATTATGAAGAAGGGGTTAAATTCACAGCACGTGGTAATAAGACAGTTCTTCCACCCGGCCAAAACAGAACATTGGTTGTCTACAATAACAGCTGTTTTATTGTTTTTGCTCTATATAGCATTAAGTATGCCTGCCCATATGTAGCAATATTTAATCCTTGTTGATTTATATTTGATTTGATCTTATTTTCTTTTAAATTTAAACTTCATGTCCAAAATGTATTTAAATTTAAACTGAAATTCAATTTAAATTAAAACAAATTCAAATTTAAATTTAAACAATTTTTTTTTATTTTATCTTGTTTTCCATTTAAATTTAAACATTTAAAATTATTTTAAACCTTACTGCAATATTTTTTAAAATTGCTTAAGTTTGATTTAATCCTTTTTATTCATTTAAATTTAAACTTTCCAAATTTTATTTAAACTTACGAATTTGTATTTGATTTAAACTTCGAAATTCTATTTAATCTTCCTGGGACGAGCTCGGCCAGGGTCACGCGTATAGCAGGGTCACAAGTTCATCATCGGCGGCCATTAGTTTTTCGATGTCTCGTCAGTAAATATAGACGACGAAGGCACCGTTAGAGTGTCCAAATTACTAAGCGAAGCATCCAGGCTTTTCCCTTCGTCCTACAGCCCTGCTGTGAATGCCAGTCGTTCAGCAGCGACGATCAATGAAACTCTCGGGTTCGCTTAGAGACTGCTTCGGGAAAGTACATGCACCGGCCTCCGTGGGCGACTGAACTGACAATAACATTTGCGACTGAGAGCGACATGTAAAAAGTGTTAACAGGCCTCCTAAATAGTATTGTGCGTGACGCGAAAGAAAACTGCAATAAAAAACGTTTTCTTTCGCGTCACGCACGTCGGACTATAAAGCGAAGTAGGGACTACTCGTAGTCTACTATTTAGGAGCCCCCATTATCTCATATCGCAAGGGAAAATCCCAAAAAGGCATCCTACTTAAAGCGAACCGGTGCATCTGCAAACTGCAGATGTTTTGAGCAGGCCTGTTAACCCTTTTTACATGTCGCTCTCAGTCGCAAATGTTATTGTCAGTTCAGTCGCCCACGGAGGCCGGTGCATGTACTTTCCCGAAGCAGTCTCTAAGCGAACCCGAGAGTTTCATTGATCGTCGCTGCTGAACGACTGGCATTCACAGCAGGGCTGTAGGACGAAGGGAAAAGCCTGGATGCTTCGCTTAGTAATTTGGACACTCTACCGGTGCCTTCGTCGTCTATATTTACTGACGAGACATCGAAAAACTAATGGCCGCCGATGATGAACTTGTGACCCTGCTATACGCGTGACCCTGGCCGAGCTCGTCCCAGGAAGATTAAATAGAATTTCGAAGTTTAAATCAAATACAAATTCGTAAGTTTAAATAAAATTTGGAAAGTTTAAATTTAAATGAATAAAAAGGATTAAATCAAACTTAAGCAATTTTAAAAAATATTGCAGTAAGGTTTAAAATAATTTTAAATGTTTAAATTTAAATGGAAAACAAGATAAAATAAAAAAAAATTGTTTAAATTTAAATTTGAATTTGTTTTAATTTAAATTGAATTTCAGTTTAAATTTAAATACATTTTGGACATGAAGTTTAAATTTAAAAGAAAATAAGATCAAATCAAATATAAATCAACAAGGATTAAATATTGCTACATATGGGCAG
The DNA here is from genome assembly GCA_948470475.1 of Galaxea fascicularis. Lineage (NCBI taxonomy): Eukaryota > Metazoa > Cnidaria > Anthozoa > Scleractinia > Euphylliidae > Galaxea > Galaxea fascicularis. Next base: position 1,882,949 of record OX419343.1, on the reverse strand, counting down.
GCATAATTAAGCATTTTTGCTTGATACCTTCTTCGTCAAAAGCCCTATACTGTGAGTGTTTCAGTTATTTGTGTTAGAGGCATTTGACCAAATTATTATAATATTAAAACTTGACATTTTAGAATTTTGATTGCCACTAAAGTATTAGATTTATTACTACAACAGTAACTGTAAGCTTGTTAATCCTATATGGAGATGCCATGCATGCTCATTGCTAGTAGCCTACTAAGTTAAGATTTTTTTTTTTACTGTAACCTCATCATGTAGCATACAGTACATCTATAGGCTAAGGGTATCCTACACTTGTAAAAGATGATATTTCCAGTGGCCTTGTTGTTAACTTAATCAATGAGAACAAAATAAACAAGTTACATTTGGGAATTGTGCCTTACTTTTCTCATCATATTTGAGTAGATTTCTTGCTGTCAAGTCAGTGAAACAATCAGAGTCATTTATCTTTTGCTTTCTCTTTGTCATTCATTATCTGGGTGGGCAATTTATAACACAAATGGTTTGCATGGGCTTGGCTGTCTCTAATGCATGAGTAAAAAACCCCCAAGTGAGACCATTGCCTAATTCTCCTTAAAGTTAACACTGCTATATCAAACATAAAGGTTGTGAGAAAAAAAAGGAAGTGATCAACAAGTAATAAAGGTGTTGTTTAACAAATTCTCATCAGTGCAGAAGATATATGGAGAAGAGCATGGAGAATATAATGTATTTGCTATTAGGGTTTAAAGGGTTAAATGTAAAACAGAACATCCAACCATGATCTGGGTGGTTACATTCAGGGTTTCAATTTAAGCCGCCTCCCGATGAAAGGCACCAGCTACTTCGGCATAAACCTCAGCTTCGCCGCACTGTGCTGCTATCGCAGCGCAATAGTCCTCCAGATACTTCTGAATATCCTCCTGCTACTTTTTTTCTTTCTGAAACCCCTGAACTTTACTGCAGCCTTGGTTTAAAACACAGGTTGTTACAGGCAGAAAGAGAAGTTTGGACCAGGTAATTATATAATGAGCATGAGGCCAAATTTGCTATATAACGATGGCAGTAGAGGATATGCACTAAAACCTGGGCACAGTTGTTCGAAAGCCGATTAACATAATCCAGGATTAGCGTAAACTTTGGTTGCAGTTTTTGCTGCTTTTTGTTTTTCAGGATTGACTTCCCCTAATCTATAATTTTGCAGAATATCGGCATAAAACAACATTTGGGGACAGAGAAATAAGCTCTTTCATTAATTTTCAATCCTGGATTAGCGTTAATCGGCTTTCGAACAACCGGGCCCAGAGTACTACCCATCAAGCAGTGGTTTCTCCCACACCAAAAGAGAGAGAAACTCATTTGGCGCAGGAGAAACCACTACTCGCAGGGCAGGAGGGTACAGACTAGGTATAAAATGTACACTGGGTATGAAGCAAAGACTGGGCATGGCCTAATGTAATTAACAGATTTGTGCTTTGATGTGAACATGGACTTCTGTTGTATTAAATTACATCTACAGAATTTAATGTCTGTAATTCTTGTGATTTTCTTTTTTTTTTATTCCATAACTTATTCTTAGCCAACTGCAACAATGGTTACATTGTTAAAATATGCTTACTTGCTGAAAAGTCATGAATGATGACTAGAGACATTAAGTCAAATTATTTTACATAGCCATCAAGGAAATAACAGGTATGGTGGCTGCTTTAAATAAAAATACCCGTAAATGGCTATTACAGTTTATATAATAACCAAATCAATTTGTCAATCAGCTATAGTTTACTGTGCCAGTAAACTTATCGAAATTTTGTGCATTTTCTGAATTATTACATAAAAGCAGTAGACCACAATTTTCTTTCATGGTTTGGAGGCATGATAAACCACTCGAGATATTGGAAAAACACTCAAAGAATAATTCATAAATCCCTTGCCTGGGGCTCACAATTTATGAATTCTTCTTGTGTTCTTCCAAAATCTCGCATGGTTTATCAACCTATAAACCATAGAAATTTGTGGTCTACTGCTAAGTATATCCATCGTTTTGCTGATACAAACTATTGTAATAATTTCAATAAATAAATGTGAATTTAATTATGAAAATCACACATTGAACTGCAGATTGCAGTTATGAATGATACTGAAGCAGTGATAAAAAGAAAGCCTGAAAGGCTTTACCTAATGTAAATTGCCTACAAAATGACCTGACTTGAATTTTGTACAAGCTTGATTTTTTTCTCAGGTTTCTTTTCACCCATTAACAGAGAGCACAATTAATGAACATCTTGTAAAAAGTTGCATACAAAAGTTAAAGTATGTGGATTGAATGAAACTATTTACAAATTGTGAAGTTTCAAATATCACTGAGTGACAAATTTTGTAGGTCTTGATGTCTGTTCACACGCGACGGTACACACCAACTTGTTTCTGGCAGTTGGGACAGCTATGGATAACATCCTTGAGGGAATCCAGACAAAAGGGGATCAAACAGCACCCAAGCCATCCTCTGGAAATAACGTAATATAAAAGAAGCATAAGAGGAAAGATAATATATTATTCCACGGAATTGCATTGCGCATTCTGCATCAGTAGCATGCACACAAGCACGTGCATGTTCAAAGTACTGCAGGTTTTCTGAAGGACTGAGCTCCTACAAATAGGTTGTAATGGCTATTTTCTCCCAGAGGAGTATGGGAAATAAAATTAATCGACCCTATTAGAGATATTCAATTAAATTTACTCCCTTGTGATCTATAGAGATCACCGATATGCCTTTAAGAATATTAACTAATCTATTTTTTTCTAATTAAATGACGATTGCTTATTTAATGGCCAGTCGAGCTTCTTTGTGACCTGATCATGCATACAGAGTGTATAACTGACTGGAGACCAATATCAGTCGTACGTGTTTCAGTTTCTTGAGCCTTTCGCGATTGGTTTTTTCGTTAAATAATCGTTTCCTTCAGATAACACTCAAAAGCTTACAACTCAAATTTTTAACGTGATTAGATTTACTTGAAAACTGGTTTTATTTTTTAAATACGAAGCTTATTTTGCCAGGGGTATTCAACCAATCGGTGTTGTTTACATTTTGATTTTTTTCTGAAACAAGTTATTTGACAAAATTTGGCTTATAGTCTTACCCCATCAATGCAACGCCACCACAAGCTATCCATGTCAAGGTACCATTTGTGTACTGAGTGGCTGTAACAATACTGGCTTGGCAAAAAGGACAGGTCATCGCAACAGGGTTCTCAAGAAACATCATGCCAACGAAAACATGAGTCGGCGGCTGTACGATTGTGGTGGTGATAGTTTGTACTGGATATCCAGGTTGCTGTTGATATGAAGGTGGAGGCTGCTTTGCATCGTATCCTGGTACACCAGGGTAAGCCGGGGGTGCTGCCATTTTCAAAGGCGCTCACTTGATCACGCAAACTTTCGTCCTTTTCCGCTCTCTCTAACCCAAAGCTCCAAGCTCGTTCCCAGTCTTTTGTGACCTTGATGTTCGATGATGTCATATTCTCGAAATAGAAACAGGAAACGCTGATTATCAAGGGACAGTTTGATAGACAAAGATTGTGAATAGAGTATAGACATCAAATTACGAACAATCAATCTTTCCCCGTTTCATGTATGCCACGCATCAACTATGACCATTTCACCTTTTCCGATGTATGCTAAATTTAGTAGAGAAACCTCACTATTATTTTCAAAAACTCCACTGTGTTATTTATCAACAATGACAATGGCATTTATTTAAATAAAACAGAATACTGTAAGTTACAGAAAGTGCCAAACCGCAATATAACAAAAAAATATTTGAGGCAGGTCAAACAAAAACGGAAGTTTAACTAGTAAGGATGATTGTCAACTGAGAGCAATATCACTCGGTCAATACATCAAGGCTGAGGTCTGACACTTCCCTATGACTGAACAGACAAGGTTAATAAGTTATTTATTGCCATTTGGCTTTTTCTAGCTTTCTCTCCAGGATGATACAACTCATTTGAATGAATGAATTTAGCAGGTCATAGTGTTGCTATGGTAATCTATAGTGTCACAAAAATAATACCAACGTATTCACCAATGATTGGACAGTTTTTTGATACCATGATTATAGCATCAACTGATAGAGTGGTAATAATGACCCATCAAAATCTATGTCTTGGAAAGTGCTGGAAACTGTTTTGAGCCACCTTAACTCAAATAAAAGACGACCCTTAAGTGATACAAGAGATGTGAACTGGAACTGTTTATTTGATCATGACAAGCTCACACATGTACAGCAGTACTAACAAAACATACACAGGAACAACCTTTAAAGTAAAAGACACTTTTTCAGCAAACCCTTCAAAGTGCTTTTAATGCCATGAAAATGATTAAATACATTGTGAGTTAAACAATATGTCATTCAGTAGCCTGTATAACAAGTGTTTAGTTGGGTGAGCACAAAGCATGACACATTTTTTTCTCTCCCTCTCACCTTGCGATCCATGCTCTTGTCACCCACTTCACACTTGGTTAAATAAATGCCTGTTACCGGTATGCAGGCTACATTGTAGAGAGTATCACCTCTCCCACAGAAGATTATAGAGGGTGGAAAGGCCTCAAAGCAAACAATTTTTACAGTTTTGATTTGAAGCTTTATTTTTTCCCAGAAGGTTAAATTGGATATTCCAGATACAGGGGGATAGAGATTGCCTGGAACAAAAAAACCTGAAATAAGCTCTGACAAAAATTGCTGTGGAAATTGAGTTCTGAAACCTTTTGAAGGGTAAAAAATAATGAACTGAGTTTGAATGCCCCCTCCCTAAATCAATGCCAATTGCACCTTTAAAACACTTCCTTAGCAGTGGCTGCTCCCTAAATTCAACAGTGGATAGGGTGTTGGAGGAAGGAGAAATTACCTTAACTAATGATTGAGGCATGCATACTGGAGAAGAGTTTCATACACAAGCTATTCTGGCCTCATCTTTCAAATCCATGTAATCAGTGTTAGTCAAAATTAACAAACCTCACCTTTAACATCCTTGATGTAATGAACTAGCAAAATCAACATGGTTGTAAGGGTAAATATTATTCACAAATTCTAACAAATAAATAATTTTTTTGCACATTATGCTCTGCACTTCAAATGTAATTAAAGCAAAAAATCTTGGGTGCTTGCTGTCCTCTCACATCCGACGATAGACACCCACTTGTGTCTTACAGTTAGGACAGCTGTGGATGACATCTTTGAGGGCATCAATGCAAAAGGGGATCAAACAACACCCAAGCCAGCAGCTGGAGAAAATGAAATAAAAACAATAAAGTGGCAAATTATGTCAATCACAGCAAACAAACACCTCCTTCAGGGAGAGGGGTGAGGAGTAGGGGTGAGCATTACAGGGGTGTCTGAATGTTTCGCCACAAAGTCGTTTCTCTACAAGTTGATTTGCTACAAATATAAGTTGATTTGCAGCAATGAAAGCTTGTGCAATTGGCAAAATAATGTGTGTATTCTTTGTTCTTTTAGCGGGAAGATGAAAACAAGTGGCTACACTAAGAAATAAACAACATGCTAAACTTTTTGACAAATTCTTGCAACATTACCAGGCAGCAAATCGACTTATATTAATTGTATTAATTGTAATAAAACAAATGGTAAGCATTACAGGGTAGGGGGTAAGGGGTAGGACTGAGGGGTAGGAGGTGAGGGGTGACGGGTGGATACATGTTTTAGTTTTGCAGTTTTGTGGCTTTTTATTAACATTTGTATCTGGAAACAATGAGAAAGTGCGAGGGGTTTTAGGGCTGCAAAAGAACTGAATTATTTTTGAGAAACAAGGTGGTCTGAATTCATTTCAAATGAATTCGCAATAATGTTAACTCTACTTTGTACTCAGGAAATGTATCTAATATGTATCATGTTACAGGCAATGCAATACACTCACTGGCTGAAGAGAAGATTTATCATGTAACAGTGACATTAGTGAACCTGATCCAAAATATATCCGCTAAGCCCCAGGGTGGGGGGGGGGGCAGACAGACCCACGGGAATTTGACATTTTCAAGGGAGCCCGAGTCAAATTCCCCACCCCTGGGCACCTAGTAAATGTCAAATTCCCACCCCTGGGTAACCATTTTTGGTCTTCCAAGATGGCGGCCATGTCAAATTCCCGACCCCAGGGCAGCACCCAAATGTCAAAATCCCTACCCAGGGAAAAGCTCACTGAGTCAATTTCCCGTGGGTAGCCAACCCCCCCCCCCTCCCCCACCCTGGGGCTTAACATAATGTCAACGATAGCTTCAGTTTGAATTACCTTTATTTGTCAGTTAAACATTTTAACCTCAACTATCTGAACTAAGGTAATCAAACTGTAGTCCATCTCTTCACCATTTTTGTTGCGTTTGATAATGGCCATGTAAGCTTAATAAAAACCGAATAATGGATATGGGTCGTAGCTAAGACTTATATGTCAAGCTAAACTAACTAGTAAGCTTAAGCTTAAGTTTCAGCTCGATTTTATTCCTTACCCCACCAGAGCAGTAGCGCCGCATGACAGCCAAGTTAAAGTGCCAGGAGTGTAATCAGTAGCTGTAACAATACTAGCTTGACAGTGAGGACAAGTCATGGACACTGGATACTCAAAGAACCGCATGCCAACAACTAACTGCGGCTGTTGATACACGATTGTCGTTGTTGTGGTTCCTGTTGGTTGTGCTGAATAACTGTAGCCCGGTTGCTGAGGAGGATAAGCCGGCATTGGTTGTTTGATTTCATATCCCGGTCGACCAGCGTACGGTGGCGGTATAGGTTGAGCGACGTTTGGTTGCAGTACTGCAGCCATTTTTGTATTTTGTTTAGGAAGAAACACCTGCCCCCGGCAAGTCAACACGAAACTCTTCGCGGATAACTCGTCCCAGTCCTTTCACATACCTCCTGCAATCCTTTGAGGAGCGGAAAAAATGCAAATTTCCGGTAACCTGGGGCGCTTACCATTTACACGATCCATCCGGGTGGAAATTTGAGATGTAAAATATTCAACGCCGCAGCTTGTCCAAACGCAAAATGGATGAATCACAAAATGTAATAGTATCAGTTGAAAAGCTCAAAAATAACAGAAAAAGTGCATTGATTTAGCCGATGGCCCATAATTTCTGAAACGTTCCAAATGGAATGGTATGTACCATTTGACTTTCCAACCAGAATTTCCGGGGTTTCCATGTAAATGGTAAGGAGCCCTGCTGTAACCTGGCCGATAATAGCCCATTTTATAGTTGTGTGTTGAGTGACCTGGCCTTTGAGTAGAAGCGAGGCTGGGGGTTACCTTGGGCGCTTACCATTTACACGATCAATATAATCTGGGTGGAAATTTGTGATGTAAATATTCAACGCCGCAGCTTGTCCAAACGCAAAATGGATGAATCACAAAATGTACTAGTATCAATTGGAAAGCTCAAAAATAACAGAAAAAGTGCATTCATTAAGCCGATAGCCCATAATTTGTGAAACGTTCCAAATGGAATGGTATGTACCATTTGATTTTCCAACCAGAATTTCTGGGTTTCGGTGTAAATGGTAAGGACCCCTTGTTTTGATACAGACCTCACTGCTTTTCTCATGTAAATCGTGTTGTTGTTATGCTAACTAGTCCTCATTTGCACGAGAAAGACAGAGAGGTTTGTATCAAAACAAGGTCACCCCCAGCCTCGCTTCTACTCAAAGGCAAGGTTACTAAACACACAACTGTAAAGTGGGCTATTCTTCAGACAAGCAGAATCTGGTAGTTCATGCAATTTTCTAAAAAAAATTGTATTTTGTATTTTAGCCTGCATAACAGGCGTTTGTTATGCAGGCTAGCCTCTATTTTGATTGCAATGATTCATAGAGTGCTAGAGCAATGGTTACAGAAATCGTACTGTTCGTATTATTCAAATTAACAATAGTTATTGGTGGTCTTCTATTTAAATAAAGTGTTCATTGTCTCCCGTTTTTTGCGGCCATTCATTCGTGTTGACCCACAATTGGTTTCCTCCGACAGATGATAGGGCTTTTGTTTGTTGAGCCAATAGGATTTCAGAGTTTCACAAAACGTTTGCAAACGATATTTCCCGCGACATTACAGTATGGCGGTTCCCTGGAAATGTTGTGTTCTTTCTCTCGTGGTAATAATTTTTCTTGTCTCAGTCGTTTTTAGCGAGGATGCAGACGGCGATTTCGGTGCATTTGGGACTTCAAGTCAACATGGTCTAAACGTTGATTCATTCCAAGGAAATAATGAGACAAAATCGGACAAAAGATATCTTATTTACGACGTGAACCCAGGTGAAGGTTTCAACCTTAGAAGAGATGTCTATATGAGGGTTGCAAATATGATGAAACTTCTCAGAGAAAAACAAAATTGGATCCTTGTAGTTCCACCCTGGAGAAAATTGTACCACTGGCGGTCACCGTTTAAACAGAACGCTCTTCCCTGGCGAACATTTTTCGATCTCGAAAGCTTGAATCGTTATGTTCCAGTCATTGAATTCGAGGAGTTTGTCAAAGAAACTGGCAGTCCAGGCATCGAAGAGATTCTGTATTTGCAAGGATACGCTGAGGGATGGAAAGATGGACATTGGGAAGAAAAAGTAGACGACAGGGATTGTATCGACAAACCCGTCTACCACAAAGACCAGGATGGTCTCTATCGGGGATATTTTTGGGGTATGGACGAGATTTTCGCGCGAAAATTTAAATGCGTCTCAGTCCAAGGCACATCTGCTATATTAGCGCCATTGCTCTTGGAAAAGACAAACTCGAGGTGAGCTTAAACACAATAATGTAACTTTCTATTGAGCTTCCGTTTTGAGTACATCTGTTACGTCACACTGTAACCTGAAATTTATTCACAATCCACGTGTGAACTTTGCTTTGATCCCCGGTGTCTTTTGTTATAACGATAAGATGAACTGGTGGAAAAGAACACAAGAGTTCTTTTTTTTTGATAAAAGAAATTCGCTTAAAAATTAATATTTTGTAAATTTTAGATGTGAAATGTATACCACTCTTCCTGTGATCAGAGATCAATGTACCAGTCTTTTCATATGAACTCAAATTAACAAACAGATTCCATGTCACGGCTGTGTGTCTGTTCAGTAATAGATCATAGATGACGTCAAAATGTGGTAAGAACAAAAAAGTGGCACACGAAGTGATAGCTGAGTGTGTCACTGTTGTTCTTACCTCATTTTGAGGTCTTCTGTGATCTTTTACTGAACAGTCACACTGCAACATGGAATCTATTTGTTTTATATAATAAAGAAACATTTAAAATCATAAATGGTTTGAACCCAGGAGTCATATAACTAAGTGGAGTATGATCGTCCGGGTAAGCGTAGTCCTGAGAAGGACCATTTGTAGTGTCTGATTTAGTGGCACTCGACTGAGACTACTCGAGTTCAAGTCATTTTCTACAAAGAAACATGGTTTTTCTTCTTCTTCTTGCTTTTGGAATTTGTCCACAGCCTCATAAAGATGTTTTTCTACATCTTCGTTCTCCTAATCTGATAAAATGTCCTCTAAATTTACACAACTTTCTGCCATTTTAGAAAAACAGAGGGAAAATATTTCAGGTGATGGCACCATTTGTGTGTCTGTCCTCTAATAGATCATAAGTAAGAACCAATAAAAATGCATGCATAATGCAGCTTATGATGTAAAGAAGTACTCACCCTCCTAATATTGCTGTTTTGTTCTGGTTGAACCTGACTTGTTAATTTATATATCAGAAAATTTGGTGTTTTCTCATTTAAAATAGTGTGGCTCAGAAAACAAAATATCCATTCCTCCTATAACAGAAGGTCCTTTTGTTGTGAAGGGTTCATTTGGGTTTACATTGTGCTGTTCTAGAAAATATTCATACATTCCCCATGAAAGGTCGATGGAAATTTCAGGGGGAGGGTGTGGCACAAACAAAATTGTAAAAGAAAAAAAGGAACCAAATTACAATTTCTCGAAAGATGTGATGTGTGTTCTGTAAGTTGTGCATGCAAACACATGTGGTTAAATATGACATTTATTCTAATTCAATTGAGCCTTACATACTCGAGTAATGCGATAGCACTGACTTAGTAAATCAACCAATCAAAACTGGTGAATATTGTAACAGGTGAGGGTGCAAACCAAAATGTGAAAAGTATTATAAATCATCCTATGGAAGGATTTTTAATAGTTTCCGGAACATGAAATTTTGAAACAGAAATGCAACTTAAGGTGCTAACTGTTCGTGCTCAATATTATTCTCGCAGCTTATAGTTTCATTAGAGGATTCAGTTAAGTTTATTTATCTGAAGCCAGTGTGCACCAAACAGACTGACAAATGATTATTTAAGGAACAAAGAATATTGATCCTGCAGGGTGGTCCACATTTTCAATAAGACGTTTCCAGTTCTTCGTGCACCTGCAAAAAGGGGAAGGTTAAGTTGTACTTGTCCACCGGTAGATCACATGATCAGGAATCATTGAGATAAGCATACTATAACTCTGATTTTCTGGTTCATAATCAGTGCAAGCAGTGTGTTTACAACTGATTCTTTGGTCTCATGAACAAGTGATCACAAGCACTAATTAAGTGACAGTAATCTGCCTGTTTACCCCTTTAAACCATAAGATCAAAATTCTCAGTAGTGGGGAGAAGTTGTGAAAATTGTAGGCGACAGGTAGAACAACAAATTCTTGAGCCCAATCAACCTACAGAGTGGCGTCGTAGGAGACTAATAATATGAATGCACAGTTCTAAATCTTTTATTTGGTGACTTGCTCCAGTTGAATTGTCAGGAGGTTTGACAGTTAAAATTAAAATGCAAGTGGTTATGGTTGGGTGTGGTTGAGAGTGTGGTTTAAACTAGAACACAAGAATGACAGAAAACTACTTAGGTAATACTTTAAACTCTAAGACCTAGGACTAAATCATGCAAAAGTCAAAATGGAAAATAGAAATAAACTAAACCGTGAAAGATAACTGTGATGATGAATACAAAATAAAAAGAACAAACTTACTTTAGTCTCCGCAGGGCTGTCACTTTTTGAAGAAGGTGGGGAAATACAAAAAAAAGTAGCTGGGGATGGGAGTTCCTGTGGTAAAGTCAACATGCTGGTTCTATATCAAAGTAGCAGGGGATATTAGTCTCTTAGCTCTGTCAGGATATCTGCCACAAGCAATTGAATTTTTTTATGACCATTTTCCAGATCAGTGTTTGTAGACAGATTTGAGGAAGTGTTGCACATCATATATGGACAGCAGGATTATTGGGAGGTATTGTAACTCATGTCTGATATGTTTTCATTATTTCAGATCAATATTTATTGACAGATTTGAAAAAGTAATGCATATCCATTATGGTCAGCTGGAATACTGGAAGGTAATCTAGCATGATTTTCTAGTATGTACCAGCTAATAATGAAAATAGAGTACCCCCATTAAGTGGCCACTCTCAGGGAATTAATAGTGGCAGCTTAATGGGGCTAGCCACTTAATGTGAAGTTTCAGGGAATATGCATATCAAATGGAAATTACAAGGGGTAACAGGGTGGCAAAAGAAAAAGTTGTTTAAGAAAAGTACCAAATTAAAAAAACCTTCTGTGGTGGCTGGGTATAGATATTTTCTGGAAGCACACAGTTGAGTTAAAAACTGTAGAAAGACCCTCATCTTGACTTGATTACTGGCTGCCTAATACAAGGTGATCATTCAATAGATGGCCACGTAGGGGTTTGACTGTATTATCAATAGCTTATTTCAAGGCCTTTGTTATGAGCGACATCATTGTACATTTGCATTGCCACATTGCTTTATTGCTGAGAGGTTTTTTTATGTTGAACTTCCTTTCTCCAAAAAATGTTACATTCTATCAAGAAAACAACATTTTAAGACTGACTGTGGACACCCTCTTTGCTTACAAATACCACCATACATTCATATATTAAAACTTTCTTGTACATAAAATACCAAAGTGTTTCTTTATAGGCTAGGAGGAGCCTCGTATTTGCCAAGCACTTGAGAGATGAAGGTGACAAGTTCCGTAGAGAAGTCTTGAAATCAGTTGATGAGAGCGATGACACTGTTATGGACGCTGACTGGAGGAAGAATCAGAAAAAAGAAGGAAGTGCCAAAGGAGGGCCTTACCTTGCTGTGCACCTCAGAAGAGCTGATTTCCTTTATGCCCACCCTGATAAGGTTCCATCCCTAGATAACACTGTCAAACAAATACAGGAGATCCTAGAAAAGCAGAATCTCAAAATGGTATTTCTTGCAACAGACGCTGATCAAGAAGGTGATGTGTTAAGCCCTATCCTATCCCAATTGCTATCTTAACGTATTGAAACTCTTTGCTTTTAATATTGTGTAAAGCAGAAAATAAACCTGTACAGTGTAGCTGTTTGTCGTATGACTTAAAAACTCTGTCTGATTTCTCTTGCTAGTTCAAACATACCAGTCATGAAAATGAAGGAAATATTCACCGGGCATGAAATGCTATGCTTTGTAATAGTCAGAATACTCCCATCTAATCCCATACAAAATACATTGAGAAGAGTTGGGAGAATACATTTGTTAATGCTTGTGCCTAAAGGGTTGACAGAAGATTAAAGGAGAAGTGGGCATTGTTTTGTTAGCCAGATAGCATATCCAACAAAGATAATAAGGCAATAAATTCTGGATTTATGGTATGCAGTTATTCTCTGGCATGCAGCCAAAATGGTCTGCTCAACAGCTACAGAGCTTTTCACAATCTAACACTATCATGACAGGCAGCACATCCCAACAACAATTAACTACCTACCCAGTTCTCTGTTTTACTTAGCAACAAGTATGATGATGTTCCAGTTGCACTTTAAAGTTATACCTTCTATCTAGTCTGTAATCTGTTGCTGCAACAGCTTAGCTAATCAGCAGGCTGGTCTGAACCATCCTTGCTCCCCAATGATAAATTAAGACAAGATGCTAGGCATATATCAAGCTACCAGAAGGGTGGATTCTGCTGACACCTTTTGTATTTACTTATTTTCCAGATATAACCTATCTGACGACAAAGCTGCCATTAGTGAAGTATGATGCTCCTAAGAAGATATTGCATACATATGGTGATGGTGGAGTAGCAATTATTGATCAGTGGATTTGTGCTCATGCTAAATACTTTGTGGGCACATGTGACTCAACATTTTCTTTTCGTATTCATGAAGAAAGAGATATACTGGGTTTCCATGGTGACCAGACATTCAATTGCTTGTGTGGTGATAAGGAGCTTGGGAAATGTGAACAACCGTCAAAGTGGAGAGTAGTGTATTAGCATTCCATTTTTGATATTTATGCCCACTAATGCATACTTGTGAGGCAAGATAATTTTTATGTTTAACCCTTGGTTAGATGTGGAATATACATGAGGAATTGGTGTTACCATAAATCTGTTAAATGGCAAATAAATGGGAATATTTTTTTCAAAAATAGATGTCTATTAATGTGTTATGGTTCACAGGACACCCAAGCACGGTAACATTCCTTGTCTTATCATTTCCAGCATCTCTAACGAGTGGAGATGGCAACTTTACATGAAGCCACACAAGAAGCTTGCCTTCATGGCAAACATAACCTGATAATCAAACAACTAGAACATTTTACATAATTTGGTAAATCACTCTGCAGGATATTATCATGTGTGAAGGCTATTCATCTTCTTCCTTTCTTATGACAATTTCTACCAAAATGGCACTTCTTCTGCATGCATCATTAAAATTGGTCATCTAACTATAAAGTAGCATGAAAAACATCACTGATTTTTTTTAGTAAGCCTATTAGTTTTTCCATTGCTGTTTCTGCCAGAATTTCCCTTCAGCTTTTGCTAACCTACTTGGCACTTGGATTTGAAGTGCTTGTGAAATATGTTTCTTACTTAATATAGTTTTTAAATTTACCCCTAAAAACTTAACAAGGCTTGTTGCTGATACCAGAGTGCATTTTTCTGATGGGATTGAATGCTGGAAGTGTCACTCAGGCAGGCACCTTACTGGAGCCCTCAAATGGACCACTCAAGAATATCAGTTACATTGAAATCTGGAATAAAATCATTAGATTGAAAGAAACTGAGACCAGTGATGCTCACTTATGATACAAAAACAACCACCACCCAAACTGCAGCTAAGAAACCTAATTAAAAACCTAATTAATTAATTATGATAATGAGTGGATTAATAAAAATTGATAGCCCCCTACACCTACCTACTTTTGGCTCCTCATGCGACCCCCAAATAGGGGATTGTATGAGAAGCCAAAGGTCTATGCAGGAAGCTCAAAGCTGGAAGGCTCTTTTGTCATTTGGGCCTAGTTGCATCCTCAGAAACCCAGGAGCAGATAGTAGGGATGGGACGAAGATTAGGACTAGCAAATGTTTGTCCCCATCCCAATCGTAGTCCCAATCTTCGTCCCATCCTGACTATCTGCCCCTGGGTCTCCGAGGATGGCCTGGTTGAAATTTGTCAACGAAACTGATTCTATTGATTTAATGAAATTGATAACACTGGGCACGTTTTTTTGTGAATGGTCAGGGCTGTAAGTCCATGAATTGCCAATTTAAAACCCAAGAAAGGTCTAATTCACACTGGAATCACAAGGTCATGGGTTCAATCCCTGTTGAAGTCCTGAATTTTTTTCAGGCTTGTTTACGCAATTGTAAAAATTGCGATCACAACTGCAATGGTCACTCTTCATTTGATCACACTACCTTGTTAATAATGTTTAGTGCCTGTCCTGGTCTGTTATATATTCTTTGATACTCCTGAGTCAAGAAAAATGTGGAGCCATATTTCTTGTAGGAGGACACAATTTAACAGCAGAGGCCAGGCCTAGACCCACTAACCTCCAGTATAAAATGTTGTGATGGGGTCCAAACCAGTAAAGATATTGTCTTGTAAATAAATAAAATTGATCCAATATTTTATGTTTACTATCTTGGAAGTTTCCAACTTACTGTGAAGAATAAAAAACCATAATTATTATGGTTTTCTCTATAAACTTGTCATTGGATGGGAATAGCTGGGCAAAAAGATGGATGAGAATGGGACTGAGACTGTGACTTGAACTATCCAATTATTGGATAGTTCAAGAAGGCAGAAGCTGTGTTAAACAGTATTTTTGAGTTGATAGGAGGTAGTGTCAGGAATAAATGAAAATTCACAATACTGCAGTTGTGTTTTTTTTTTCTTTTTTTGCGTGTGGGTAACTTGAGTCACACAAGACAACAGTTACTGACAAGTTGACTAGGTAACTGTGCAAAGCCTCTGGCACCCAGGGTAGGTGAAAGAACATTTGTGCCACAGTGTATTTGCAAGAGAAGAGGTGGAACTGGGGTGTTAGCATGTAGTTAGGTGGTAGAAACAGGGTGTTCAGAAACTCATCCCCCATCCCCCTGAAGTTAACAGCCAGGCTGGGCCAACAAAAGTGGAGCTTCCTGGGTAAATATCATTGATTTATTTATTTGATTTACAGGGAGTACTCTGATTTTCAAGTACGTATAACAGGGATTATCAAATGTGGGCAAAATATAAGTCCCCCAAAAAATCTTATGCTTGCTGAAACTCGGAGCCTTAAAAATTTCCATAAGGTATTTGCAGAATTAAGAATTACACAGGCACTACGTACTGCTACCATGAACTTTCAGATTGTTTTGAATACCAAAAAAAAATCTCCACTTAAATCAAGCCACACCACCAAATTACTTGACAAATTTTCCTACACAACAAAGTCCTGGACTCAAAAATTTAAAACCCCCAAAATCCTTTGATCATCCCCATCTCTTGAAATCTGGAGTACATCCCCCCTCCCCCTTCCCCCCCAGGATGCCAGGTCACTGAACACACAGCTGTAAAATGGAGGAAGTGAGAAAGCCAGTCAAGTCAAGGCTTTCTAGAATGCATGCCCAGTTTTATCCAGAGAAGTAATGCACTATGGGCAATATTATTATTCCCTCAAAAATGTTGATTTTGACTACACTCACATGGGACATTTCAAATAATTATGTGAAAAGTTTATTTGGGATGAATCAGTCAGTCTTCTGATGCAAAGAGTGTCCTGGCTGACCTAAAGAAGGGTCAAGCAAAAAAAAGTAAAGGGGACTCTAAAAAGACACCTAAAAGGAGAACTCTTCTGGTAAAAGTTGCTGTTTAAGTAACTTTTTCCTGTTAAAGAATCATAAATATACAAAGAATAGTGTGAGAATAATGATCATCATCCATTCAAACATATTTTCTTTGAAATTAAAAGTGTTCTGTTATGTTTGGAAATTTATGAGCAGTGCAATTTTGTGGAATGAAGATCTTAAATTCTCAGTTGTAGAACCCTCCCCTCCCAGTGCAACATGGGATGTTGATTAATCCTATTTTATTGTCTAATTGGTGTACTTCAGAAGGAATGTCTTAAACTTCAGCAGTGTTCTTGAGTTATATTAATGCAACTTTGGCCTGTAACAGTTTTTTAATTCAATTGCAGTACATCGCACGCTTTTACCCTCCCCTCCCTAACTCTCGTGCAATAATGCCCTCATATTAGCCCATATATGGTTGTGTATTGGAGGCCAGGCTACTGAGCTCCCCAACAAAGCCAAGTTGACGGAAATTTCTGTGCTTTTGCGCTACGAAGGACCCTCTTGTTAAAAAAAATCTTCCTTGTGCGTAAAAGAATTTTAGACTGCTGTTTGACATTGCAGTGGATTTAATAACTTGATTTAACAAAGCAAGAGCATGGGACAAGGAGAGGACAAAAAATGTTGTTACTTTGAGAAGATCAAGTGGGCCTGGGGGCAAGATGAAGCGTGTCTTGGAAGAACGTTGATTTATTGCCTTCTTGTCAAGGTATGGTTTTGTAAAAATTTTGTATTCCGTCGATGTTTAGAAGAGGAAGCTGCGATTTCACTGATTTTATTTCAGAACGATTGAAGGCAAAATTACCAGTAAATCACAAGATACTTTGAATGGAGAAGTAACGACACCTTAATATTAGCCATGCCCGAAAAAAAAATGCTTACAAGATAACTTTAAATGTTTCTATTTTAACCAGTGGTCGAGCAACATTTCATTTCCGTCCTAAGTTGTAAAATTATTTATTTTTTCTTTAATTTCATAGAAATTAAGATATTTTGGTTGAAAAGTTTGCGAATTGGATCAGGGTTAAAACTTTTTTTCGAGTCGATCCACAAAAGTTGCAACATAAACATGTTGGTTACGTGGTCTGTAGAGCGTGACAAAAGTTTTTACCGGGGTAGGGGTGGGGTTTTTTAATGTTAGGCATGTGCAACGTTTCACGCAATTTTTCTCACTGTTTCATACCAAACACTGGAATTTTAAGTTAAAAACCGTCACAAATTACCTTTTATCAAAGTTTGCCAAATTTATTCAACAAATCAATTCAACATCAAGACCAGCCAAAATGTTCATCTTAGATTAGTTTGTTGAAACATTACATTCATCTTTTCATTGTTCTCTTGAAGCCTATTTTCGGTTGCAATGTAAAGCTCATTTTTTTGTATTTTCATTTAGTTGGGCCTATGATATTCTTCCCAAGTTACTATTTAGCTGAACACCACTTTCATATGTTAGGTTCCCAATGATACAGTTGCAAAGCCTAATTAAGTTTATAGAGTCACTTAAATAACATATCCAAACTGAAGTACCCAAGATGAGGAAGCACATCATATAAATTACTCTTTTCTCCTTTTTCACAAACTAGACACTTTTTTTCTTTAAAGGGCCTTTGTTTGGTTGGGTGATGGAGTGTTTTTGGTAAAACCTTCCATGTTTCCTAGTACTTATTAAACCTTTATGTTATCTTTAGGCTCTGAATGTTTTAAATAAGAACTACAGGTTGACACAAAATATTCAATGAGATAATAAAACACTTATATATGTTGAAGCACCATGTATAAAATTCCACAATCTGGATAATTGTCACACATTAATAACAAGCCTAAAACTATTTGGTTTTGAGCAAAGATTTAATATAAGTTTTAAACTAAGATATTTTAAAAGCAGTCCTACATCAGAGACTATTTTTGACTGTTTGTGTTCTATTCTTTGAAATGTGCTCCCTTTTTGAGATTAACACCAATAGCATTACATGAACACAACATCTAATGTTTTCTTATGATCTGTGCTTGTTGGTCCCCTACGAAATCATTAACTGGATCATCACTCAAAGTTCCTCATCTGCTTGTCTGGTTAGAGCACTCTGTTCTGTAAAGATTGCTGCCTTCTGGCATTTTTTGGCACTTCCTTAAATTGTTTGAACATGTGCTTGCTTCACTGTGTTTAAAATAACAACAGCTTTATGGAAAAGCTAATTTCATTGTAAGACAAGGGAGGCCAAGACATGTAAAAAATAACAAGCTAGGGTTCATGGCATAGTTATTTTTCAGCTTACACAGTATTGTGGGGTTGGAAAGGTTCTGTGAGTGTTAGTATTGTTTGTTAGCGGTTAAGTTTGAATCCTAGCTGCTTTCAATAGAATACTGCTTACATTAACAGGAGCTCAAGATCGAAAAATAACTGAAATTATAGTGTTTGGGTGGCTGTAAGTAAGCGTTTGTAGTCAATGTGCAGACATCTACATCTGATCAAAATTTTAGTTTTGGAGTCGGTAAAATCCTCGTAAGATATCACAACAACTAACACAATACTAACAGTCTATCCTACTTGAAATTGCAGCGTTATGGATTCCCACCTGTTGCCAGAGATATTCTGTTTTTGGGTGTGTTATACGCTTCTCACCAAAAATAACCTGTTAACAACGCATTGTCTCACCTATTTTGGTCTTAAACAATTTGTGCATTTGTGGACAGGGAACGAGTTTCTCCTATATTTAATGATGGTATTGTGTCACGTTTACAGCTGTGTCTTATTCCGGGCACAATAACAAATTTGTCAGGAAATATAACGGTGAACTTCGGGAAACACGATTCTGGAACTGTTTGATCTATTTCTGGCAGTTCTCATTTGACAACGGTGTTTTTATATCGTAGTGCAATTTTCCTGCTTTTTTCGGTCAAGTAAACGGAAAAAAATACAGTAATGAATGAAAATTTGTGGCGGTTATATTCATGTGCCTGCTGTATCACTTCCGGTTTTTTCTGTGCAAATCATGAAAAATTACTGAAGCAACATCGCTCGATTTATTTTGTCCAGAGTTCAGACTGATGCTGATAACAACACACTATTGTTCGATGGTGTTCAAAATGGTTAACAAATTGAATGAAATAAACAGTCATAACTTACATCTGGGCCAGACACTAAACAGTATTTGCTCTTCACTCGTTCCTTTGCGAGTTCAATCGCATGTTAGAAGCTTGCTAGAATTACGATTAACAGCAATAAATCCATGTATTCGAAAAGAAACTGGTTATGTTTCTCATTGTAACACTTCATCAAATTGTGATCTAAACGAAACATTTGTTGGCGATTTCAGTCTTTTTGTCAGGTTTACATTTTCCAAATGTAAAATTCTCCTGGTTTGCCTATAAGCCTTTGTTGCAGACATAGCTTTGCGATCATTAATTTTTCCGAGATTGAGCTTTCTTTGCCTCTATTTTTGTTTCAGGTTACGCAACGAGAGAAGCCGTCGAACAATTCGCGTTTCTCCCACGAAGGAGGCGTGCACACAACGCGTAAAGAAACCTCATACTTTGCCTTCTGTTGATGAAGCACTGTTTTCTCCTCAGTCACCTTTGTCCGCTGATGTGCCCTTTGTTCTCTCCTCCAATCACGCAATACTTCATGGAGGGTGGTGCTAGCATTGATGCAATCACCTAGAGCATATGATATTTGCACGAGGGTTTTGCTGATACAAGAAGCTTGGAGTGGATTCTTACGCCGCCATTTTGATAAGCGGGAAAGGAATTTAAACTCGCTTCTAGGGTGGCCTATTTTGTCTTCAAAGTAACTGAAATATCATTCCGAAGGTTTCAGTTACTGCCATCTTCACTCTTTTGTGTTCTGGCTTGGTGTTGACGACGATTCACGGTGGAAAATCGAAGACGAAAATTTGGTATTTTTGCATATATCAAGTTTGGTGTGTTCTTTTGCGAGATCAGAACACGCACTTACCAAGACGTGGCGGTCACGTGCTCGTTGCGCTCAAAAAAACGTTTTCTCTAATCGCCTTGAATGAACTTCGGAAACTTGGAATTTTTTAGTGATTTTCCTTTTGTATTCTATTTTTTGGCTTTATTTTCCTGTTGTAAGCAGCCGCGAAAATGCTTTCAACGGGTCCTCGTTGCCATCGGCAGTCATTGTAAAGTGAAGTATGGTAGATGGCTCAAATGGCTCCCGCTCTGACCGAGGCGAGCGCGTCTCCGGAGTCCTCGAGAAAGCATTCTGTGGATCGTCACTGTTCATTAATTGTGCAAGAGGAATTTAAGCAAGAAACTACTGGTCTTGCTTTGGATTTGAAGTTGGTTTCACAGAACGGACTTGTACGATTGATTAGCGACAATAACATTGCAGACATTACAAATACTATCAAGCCTTCGGAGCAGAACACACCCATAGTTTCGCGAGTCAACGAAGAAATTAAAGGGAAAACTGAGATGCCAAACGGGCACTGTGATGGTAAAGTGGAAAAAAAATCAACAAATATGTCGAGTTGCTCTCCCCCCAAAGAAGAAATGCGAAACACGGCGCTTGATCTCTCACGAACAACATGTGCTTCAACGGCGAAGACTTCGGCTGGTACATGCAATACTGTCTGTGAGAAGGACGAAAGGAATCGAGTTTCGCAGCATCCTGTAGCGAATTTAGAATCTGGAAAAGCTCTTATTCCTCAACGAACCTCGCAGGCCTTTCGACGACAAGCAAAGCTTGAAGGGAGGGCGAAAAAAATAGAAACGCGCCTTCGCAAGCTACAAACGCGGCAACTGGGTGACCATGTGCTTCAACAATTGGAAAGTTTAGCGCAAAAGCATGGTGAAACTCGCGATTCCTCCTCAGTTAATCCCGATCCAGAAGGGATTTCAGGAGCCGCAGTTATTCCCAAAAGTAAAAGCGTATCGAATAATTCTCCGGAACTAGAGGCAGATCGAGTTGACATGAAACAAGCGATGCCTGGAAATTTTGCAAGCCGGGTGAAAAACAACGACGCAAAGACTGTCGATAACGTAATAAAAGAACTAGAGCATATTTCTGCTGTATCATTGAACAATGTAGACAGGACTGTCTTAAATGATTTCAAAGATTTCGGTAAACAGTCCGATGCTGTGGGTTCAGTGGAAAGTTGGAGTTCCCAGTGTGAATTTTTGGAAAATGTTCACGATTCGGACGCGACGGAGGGAAGTTCCGGGGAAGAAAGCGAAGATGAATCAGAACCGAGGAAAACGAAACTTCGAAGCAAACGGTAAGCCAAACCTTTATTGGTCCATCGAGAGGCAGTATTTGAGGCGTAAAAAGGGATATGTTTTTGCCTTAAACGAGTTAGCGAGAATAAGCAAGGGAGATGCAAATCTCTCATCTCCCGCGAAATGCGCCTATCATTTCTTCATTGAAGCTTTGGCGGTTTTAAGAGTTCTTTCAAATTTAGCTAAAGAGTTACAGTTACTATTCAAACTTAAATCTAAGCATACTATTTACCTGCTTTCAAACTCGATCTCTCTCGTTACTTTGTTAGAGATACGGTTGATATTTTAAATTTCCCTCGCGCAGAATTTCCAGTGCGTCTGGCAGAGCACGAGCGAATGCAATCGATCTGGAAGCGGGAAATATCTCGAGTTTTTATCTTTACCCCCGTTTTCTTGAAAGAAAAACCCAAGCTGTTTACCACAGGCTGAGTAGGAGGGCCACAGCAACCGAAACAGCGACTCCGTATTTTTCCGTGTTGCGAATTAGTTGTTTTGATGTCGGGCGATAGTTCTGCCAATTCAATGCTCCTGACATATCGCTTCAATTTAGCGTTGGAAATGAGAATGATGGTTATAAAACGTTAATTTTTTTGTTGACTACTTAGCTTTTGTTTTGTTCGGGAAAAGTGCTACTAAAGGAATGCTTTAAAGAGGTGCTGAAGGTTCTTTATTTCTCGTATTTTGTTTATTCTCTATTTTCTGTCCAGCGTCGAGGAAATTTGCATATATGTCGTTGATGCCATAAAAAGAAATTTTAATTTTTTAGAGTGTAGTTTCCCAAATCTTCGACTCGTTTTGAGTTTTTTTATTGTTTTTTGATGGCTATTGTTAGGCTGTAGTAATGTACTGCCTTACTCTTTTACAGTTAGATTTTTTAAGTTTGTACTTAATGGGAATGTATTTTTTTTTTTATCCAGACTCCTTTCCTTTGTACCTGGTAAACATTTGAAATCTTGGTTTATGCGACAGAAAAATAAATAATTTATATTTCAAGTTGTGATGACCGACCACCAAGAGCATTTTTAAAATGTCATGAAACAAGGCATGAGAAGTTTTTTAGAAGATTGGAAGCATTGAATACCCTGGATATAAGCATCACTGCTATTTCCTCTTTCTGAAGCAGACACATCTTCGTACAACATAATTTAGCATGTCATCATATTGAGCATGTTTGAAATAAATTTTGTGAAACTTATTGTGTTGGGACACTATGTTCTAACAGTTGCAAGCCACTTACAGTTTTCTTATGAGTTTAAAGCGAATTTTCCTAATAAGACAAAGTTTTCATACTTATTAAAATATGCAATGTTGCCTTAAACTTGTTTAGATATTGCCCAACACCAGAGAGAGAGAGAGAGTTGAGTATTGTGTGTTGGTGTATATCTAACAGAAAAGCATCACTTGGTTTTGAATCTTTTATTTACCAGGTGACATTTCAAAGTGATGATGGTGGTAATGGTAACAATAAACCTCACTATGTAAAACCATCACTCATTTTATAACGATATTGGACAAGTTTTAGTTTGATATTGTAATAGGTTTTATCTAAAGAAATGTTGATTTTGCTTATTTATTGTCGCTATTTAGCACTCGCTGTCACTGTCTTTAATTTTATGTAATAGTTGAAGAGTGTATGGCATGTGCTGCTCATTATTCTCATTGCCGTATGCTAGTTGATGAAAGAAGCAACACAAATGCAGTTAACAATAACTTTGTGTTGCTTCTTGGTATATTTTGCAGAGCTAAAATCTTAAGAAGGCAGTATCATTTGGAAGAAGGTGTGATTGCTTCTCACTGGTCCTGGCTCCAGTCACAGATCATAAATGTAGAACGACAGATCAGACGTTACGATGACCTTTACAAAGGTGGGAGGATGAGGAAAGGAACAGTGAAACTACAGGCCTGCACCTCAGATGCAGCCTTAGTAAGAAGTCCCAGTGAAATTGATGGAAATGGAATTGTGAAAGGATTCAAAAACAGTTCGCTAACAATGTCATCTTTAGACGTGACAAAGTCTAAATGTTTAGCTGACTACAATAAGAAAGAACCAACAAAGGAACCAGATAACCATGTGTTAAATGGAGTAAAGCGTAGCCTACTTGACAGTTCATTGTTAAATGAGGAGGATGTTCCAGTAAAACGATATCGACCAGTTGTTGCAACAAATGATTCAACTGATAGTAAGCTTTGTCCCTCTCTGCCATCCAATTCAAATGACATTTTCCCTCAATGTGCAAGAACTCGAGGAGTATACACTGTCAGGAAACGGCGCCTAGTGCAATTGTCTCACATAAAGAATGGCAAACCCAGACCTCTGTCATTGTTCTGTGGGTGTGTAACTCCAACAACTCCTTGTTTGATTTGCTCAAAGTCATCAAGAACGTTATCTATAGTAAATCCTAATCAGACAATGGCAGAGAAGGTTGCTTCACTAGATGCCTCTTTTCATCCTGTCCTCTCTTTCTGCACAGGTAGGTTTTTGCCAGTGGAGAGCACTTGGCATATTTTCCACATGTAAAATAAACTGAAATTCCAACCATGAGGCTGTACAACCAGTATTATGATCACGAAATAAAGCCCAATGAAAGATGGCTAACAGAAGGTTAACAGGAGAGGAGGGGTTGGGTTTTCATAACTTTGCCAAGATAAATTGAACAGAAAGAAGTTTATTTGTTTTGAAGAGGGCTGTTACACTTAAATTTGACTGCATTTTATTTGAATTTCCATCAAAGTATGAATATATCTCATTGTAAACAGGGAAACTCGAAAATCCTTAGATGCTTTTTTTCATTTACAGTCATTGTGTCCTTTTCAGATTGTTCCTAATTTGTAATTTTTGTTGCTAGTGTTATCATTATTCAAGCGTTGGTATTTTTTCTGGAGTCTGGCTTTAGATTACGTATTTAATTAGAAGTGAACATTTTATAGAGGTAAAAGAAGTTGATATTCCAGATAACTTTCAGAGTTCAGGGTCATAGCATATTTTTAAGAGGTTACAACTTATGGTGAGATTGTGATGCTGAGGTCTTTCAGGGCTGCTTTCTTTTTGCACTTTCATGTTTTGATTCGTTTTGTTCTTTCACTTGTAATAAATGGATACAATCATTATGAATCACTAACACTTACTACAAACTGTGATACAATCTTGAAACTAATTACACTACTAATCACAACACCAAAGCAAATTACATTACTATTTACAGATAATTAGTAACACTGAACTACAAGAAGACGTAACTACATTGATACTGCCTTGATCTGACCCAAGGCTGAATCAAGAAACCAAATAACAATGTTAATGCATGCTAACCTAATTTTCTATACATTTTTGCATTCAGCAACTTTTTTTTGTCTTTGTTAGTCACCAAAACGCAATTAATAATTTTTTTGTATTTTCGAGCCTCAGATTGCCCTTTTGTAGAAAAACCTTCACTAGAAACCGAATGAAACAGTGCCAAGTTAAATCATATGGTGAATGTTTTCTTCATGATTTGATTGTAGACATCCCTCTCCAGTTGCACTTTGGAGCATTGTTAAAGAGGGGTGGCTTTGAGAAACGCACAAAACCACAGGCATTGAGAAATACACAGATTGTGGAGAAAAAGTGAGTTGTTGGCAATTTAATTTACTTTAACTTTAGTATGACTAAATTAAGGTGAAAGCATCATTGGCTGATTGATAACTTGCCAGTGATATGTCAAATTTGTCATTATCCTGGAGCTTTGCAAGCCTTGTTTTTGCTTTTATTTGGTATTTGAAAATCAAACTATTTAAAGTGCACCTAACCCCAAAATGTTTTTTTTGCTTAAACATATCTTTGCACCTGTTTGAAACACATTGAGCCTTTTGCTCCTTTTTTAACCAAATATTGACTATTTATAGGGTATAAAAGTTACAAGTCATCTGTCCCACAACCGAGCTAGTAAGGGCCATGGGTCTATTCCTTACATGATGTCACAAACTGCTTTGCATGCATTTTTTACAAAGACTTAATGCAATGCAAAGTAGTTTGTGACGTCAAGTAAGGAATAGACCCATGCCCGTTTCAAGCTCAGTCGCGGGACAGACGATGGCTAGATTTCGTAACTTTTACCACCAATAAAAAGTCAATATTTGGTTGAAAAAGGCGCAAAACAGTGCAATATGCTAACTCAGAATGTTTTTGGAAATTTTACTTAAATTGTCTATAATATAACAAATTGGCTGGTTAAAGATAAAGCACAGTAAAAGTTCACATTCAAACCTGCAATTTTTTTTTTCCAACTTGGATTCTCAGAGGTGCTGAATCATTTTGTAGAAAGTCTACAACTCTCACAATGATCTAAGAAGGGACAAAAAACCCATAATCTCTCCTCGAAGAAGAATTTCTTTGCTGTAAACCGACTGATTCCAAGTTGTTTAGAGTGCTCTTTGGAACTTGTTCTTCCCACTTTTCTTGGGAAAAAGGCAAACTGGGATCTTGAAAATTCATGTGTGAAAGACATAGCAACCATTTTGAATTGAAATTTGATCTTTGGTGCAGGTGATGATAATTTTTCTCTCTAGCACCCTCTGAGACTCTAAAATATATGTTCATTTAGTGGATTCTGATCAGTTTATCTTTCCTGGGGACAATCAGAACAGTAGAAGGCAAAAAGATCCTCTCTTGAGGAGGTAGGGGCACTCAAAGCCTCAGCCAGTTTTGGGCATTAATGGGTTAAAGATTGAAAAAATGAAACTAAATTGTCAAAAATTGCTGGCAGTCACAACCGGAAGAGTTCTGTGGCTTTTGGTTAAGTTTTGTCAAGCTGTCATTGGTATCAAGATAAGCTTTCTAATATTGATTCGATCATTTAGTGAGATAAATTAAGTGTGAAGATATCACTGTTATTGAATAGGCAGGGTTTTAATATTATAATGTACAAGTCAATTTTAACTTAGCAGTTTACTGCTACTAGAAGATCTGTTGTGAGAGATATGCAATGGGTTTGCCAAAGGTGTGGAAAGAATTTAAGCTGAAATCCATAGGATTGGACTTGCCTAGGTCACCTTTTTGTACTGATCTTTGTGAGGATAAACAATTTTAATTTTCATAGAAGCCACTGGGTAATATGGAATGTTGGAAATTTTCTCAGTATACTACATGTACCCCCGATAACCTTAGATTCTTGAAAAGCCTGTGAAATAGTATTGGCAGTGAATAAATGTAACGGCTCTGTGTTTTGGTGTGTTGAGATGTCTTTAGTTGATTTAAAACTGTTGTCATTAAATGTTTTCAGGAAGCCACCTGTGGTTGCCAAGGCAGGAAAAAGGCGTGTGCAGCTTGCTAAGGGTGCAGCTGCATCACTTCTGTCCTCTGCTAGTAAGTTTTAATTAATCATAACCCTTTGCATGCCCAAGACGTAGACAAATGTAGTGGACTGTTGTATCATATGATGGTCTGCATCTCCAAATGAAGACTCTTCAACACTAAGGGTGAAAGGGGTCATTGCCTTTGTTGCTTCAGATTAGAATTGAACAAGACATCATTTTGGTGATGTGTTCATGATGTCATTGCAAACTTCAGATGAAACAAAATCTGGTTGTTTGTTTCATTTGATCCTGAAAAACGGTGTCCTTTAATGGATTGAAACACTAATCTGAAATATTTCACTTGTTAAGCTGCATCCACACAAGCATATTTTTCTGTGACAACTTTTATTTACAATTATTTGCTGTGTACATGGGAAAATTTGCACAAATTTTATGTGACTAATAAAAATCAGTTTTTCAGCAAATGAATTTGTCACATGAAATTCAGGCAAATTTTCTCTTGTACCCGAGCAAGTAATCACTAATAAAAATTGTCACAGAAAAATTTGCTTGTGTGGATGTGGCTTTATGGTTCTTAAGATAGGGTTTTTTTTTAATGAAGTTTAAATCAACTTAAGCAAAGCAGGGGGAGATGTATGGGTGGATCGGCAGAAATTATTAACAACAGCGATTCTTTGGCTGCTGGCAACTGAGCTGTTCAGAGGCAGCCAAAATTGTGGGTCGCCAACCAAAACGAAAAACCCTGTTTCAGATTTTAAGCTAATTTTGGTGTTCCTTTTGTTGTAGGACTTCATAATCAGAAGTATGAGAGAAAAAGAGGCTACTCTGTATCATCTACTCCAAAGAATTCTACAAGAAATGCAGAAAACCGGGTCACGCAATCTGATGGTCCAAGAAAAAAGCGAGCTGCCGCAATAAGTGCTGGTGAGAAAAGAATTAGGTTGTTGTTATGGAATGCCAGGCAAGGTTTTATTTCAAATACAGCATACATGAAGAAGGGATGACAAATGTTATTGTGCCTTCCCTTGATAATCTTGTTGAGGATTAATGTTGGCCTGGGAATGTATTGCATTTATTTGATTTCAGTTCATTGTGCAATATTGTGCAATGATTACACTTCTGTTGTCAAGGCATGTTGTGCATTATTAATCTGACAAGTTTTCAGCCTTCTTGAGGTTTCAGTTTGCATGCTACTGGTGTAGTTGTTGTTGTTGCTCTGGCAATTGTAACAAGGTGCCTTGTCATTTGATGATTTTTCTCACTTTTTGTCACTCAATAGCTGTTGACTGTGTGTGGAGCGCTTCCATGAAAGAAAATTGTCTAGAAATTTTTTTTTTTTTTAAATTTGTGTAAAGAAAATTTGTAGCTTATGGTTCACAGCAACTTGTCAGGAAGGGCTCAATGAGGTTAACACTGTTGGAAGCACTAACCTAAAGGCCTGACCACAACACCAGTGACTACATCCCCTACCCTTTGCGATTGGTGTGTGACTTATTTAACGCCCCACAAAAATATCATGAACTTCTATTTTAGCTCATAGTCAGTTTTTTCCTGTATTAATTATGCCGTTTGCTCTTGTGCATCATCAGCTGCCCAGTTACAGAAACGTGCAAGAAGTTTGTCCCTGCCTACTGTGGTGTCCTCGCCATCTACTCCAACATCCACCCCTAGCCCCACCTCAACCCTGGCACAGTCAATGCCATCAAATCTGGCTTCCTTATTGAAGAAAAAGAAAGGAAGCAATGCATTTGACATCAACAACATTGTTATCCCTTACTCAATGGCCTCAGCAACCAGAGTTGAGAAACTACAGTACAAGGAGATCCCAACTCCCAGCTGGCGTTTCAACGAATTAGCTGAAGGGGATGTTGCTAAAGTGGAGGTTAGTTATGGTCTGATTGTTCACTCTTTGGGAGTAATATATTTCCAGGCAAAGTAACCACCCCCTCTTACTATGACTGGATGACTTCTCAAGATTCTTCCTCTTTGATTATTAAACCCTAAATTATGATTAAACCCAAACTTGGCTTTTCTTTCAAGGTGCATTTTAAGCCAACCTGGTTAAGCAGCTTAATTAATTTTGCTTGTTCATGCCAAAAGCAATCTTGATCAGGGTAGGATTTTCAGTGTTATGACTACAGGCAGTATGTACTTGGCCTGAATTCTTAAGCAACTTTCTCTGGTGGTTTAAATTAAATGAGTGCATTGTTATTAGAGTTACATGACTCGTTGAGTGTTAAAGTTAAAAGGAAATTTTTAAGAAGATTGCGACATTTTTAATTTTGAAAGACATGTTTCGATGTCGCCAACATC
Source organism: Galaxea fascicularis (assembly GCA_948470475.1). Classification (NCBI taxonomy): domain Eukaryota; kingdom Metazoa; phylum Cnidaria; class Anthozoa; order Scleractinia; family Euphylliidae; genus Galaxea; species Galaxea fascicularis. The sequence goes on along the minus strand of OX419343.1, from coordinate 1,853,965 downwards.
ATCGTCAGTTACATAATATTTGAAAAACCGTTGGACTTTATGACAACTAGGTAAAACATACATAATTAATTAAGATTAAGTGACAAAAATATTTAAGTGAGTAACAAAGTGTGAAAGAACATAAAGCTAAAGCGTAAGTGTCAGGTTGACGTGGTGAACTTGTTGGTTTAAATTAGGCTTTTCCCAATTTATGTGCATAGCCTCCTTAAGTTTGAGTTGAAATCTAGTAGGGGTGGAATCAAGAATTTCGAAACAATCTGTAGAGCAAGATTGTTTCGAAATTCTTGATTCCACCCCTACTAGATTTCAACTCAAACTTAAGGAGGCTATGCACATAAATTGGGAAAAGCCTAATTTAAACCAACAAGTTCACCACGTCAACCTGACACTTACGCTTTAGCTTTATGTTCTTTCACACTTTGTTACTCACTTAAATATTTTTGTCACTTAATCTTACCGGTAATTAATTATGTATGTTTTACCTAGTTGTCATAAAGTCCAACGGTTTTTCAAATATTATGTAACTGACGATGATGTTGGCAACATCGAAACATGTCTTTCAAAATTAAAAATGTCGCAATCTTCTTAAAAATCTCGATTTGGTTTCTGCTGTCTCGACCTTTTGGTTCTATTAAAAGGAAATTGTTTTTACTGTATTTTCTAATTTGTAAGTTTAAGTGTGGCCTATAACTACTGCTGCTTCTCTGTTAAAATTTCCAAGCTTTCTGATGATACCAAGGATCGGTGAAAGTTTGGAAATTTTAACAGAAGAAGCAGTAGTTACAGATCTCACCTGAACCTACACATGACCACTAAATGCTGCTGAAGGACAACATCCGAAGACTGAGTTTTCTGTAATCTTCTTTGGCAGGTGGAGGAGCCAGATGATAATGAAAATGAGGATACCTCTGATGAGATCTATGTCTCTAGGCATGGATTTTGTGAAGAGCATGAACGCAAACGGTTCCTTGGACTTGTGAAGAAGAAACGAAAACGAACATCAAGGCAGAGCAGTGAAATAAGCAACCTGGATCCTCCGTCGCCACTGACATATCCAGATAGTCAGGGAGGTACTCCTCCAGGGACGCCTAACTGTAATACTCCACTGCCGACACCCACTGGAGCTTCTCTCCCTTCTTCACTTGCCATTGGATCAGCTCCTCCTCCTTCTTTTCCTTCCTCCACTTTATCTCCCTCTGGAATTACCACGCCTACTTCAGCCATGCCTCCCATTGCAGATAAATTTCATCGCTCATTGTCAGACTCAAAGCTCGCGCATCGCAGATCTTCATCAACTGATAGATCAGAGAAATCTGTGAATGATGAAGAAATGTGGCCACCTGTTCCACCCTGGCCAGAAAGAATATTTCCTCTCTCAGACTCTGATTTCAGCTCTCTCAAACTGCCTACTCCTTTACCGACCCCTGCCTCGTCTTTGCCAGCCTCGCCATCAGCTTCATCACCTGGCAGCCCTATGTGCAGCCCATTGGCCAGCCCAGCATCTGATGCCAGCAGTGAAAAGAATGAGTGGACTGTGAAGCTTGTTACAGACCAGGGGCCTGGATCTGGAAGTGAGTCAGGGGGACCAGCCAGAAAAGGAATTGTTTTGAAACTGGCAAAAAGATAGAAGATAAAAAAATATATATTTCCAAAATAAATCTAGATGAAGGTTTTCCCTGCAAACTGCTTTCATTAGGTATCAAGAAAGGGCATTGAGCCTACTTTGTACATAAAAATCTTTTTTTTTAATAGAGATGTTTGTAGTGATGTCTTTGGCTTTGGTGAACTGTCTGACACTACTTGTAAATCCGTGAGTGACTCTTCCTTATGGGGAGGATTTGATGTTTGTTACAAAGGATGTTAGGGCTTATCGTTTAAGCATATTTTCTCTCCGCTGCCCTTTCTTGACAAAGGCCTAGTTAGTTGTTTGTAGCGCCTATATGGGTCTGATATAGGTTTTGGGTTTGATTGAAATAACAAATAGTATTAGAGTGATCAAAATGAATCTAAAACAACAAAAAAAATGCAAATATGATGTATGAACACTGTACGTAAACATTCTTTCGTCAAGAGAGAATCTTTCTCGTAAGACACGATTGTATATAATCCACGTTTCGCGCAGAAAACACTTGTATTTTATGAGTTTTAAACATCGTGTACATTAACATTGCCATAGATTTGTAGCGGTTTGGTTACAGCAGAAATAACAACTTTGTGAATACATTGATTTATATCACATGCTTTCCCTTTGTTTGATCGTAACCAGTTTGTTCTTTTAGTCCTTAAGTTTCTTCCTTTAACCTTTCACGTGCCTTGCTTACGCTGGTGGGCGACCATAGACTAAGAGTAACTTGAAAAGCCAAATGTTCCGTTTAAATTAGTTGTGACAGTGGTGTTATCTTCGCTCCTGGAATGCTAAGAATTTGCTAATTACTCTTGCCGAACACTGCCACAAAACAAGGTTCACTCCATGATTGTTTGCTTTCAATTGTCTTTTGAGTACCTTTCATTTTCCTTTCCTTTTCTGGTGATTGATTAAACTGCGACTAAGTCCTTCGTCGATCTTCTATTATTCTTTTCTTTCCTATTTGAAAAAGTTAATATCGCGGGTTAGCATGGCACGAGTGTTGTGAAATCAAATTCGGTTTTATTCAAACTCGTGCGAATATCCTGAGCAGGTTAGTAAAAAATTAGAATGTATACAAAAGGCAACTTATTTGCATTTGTTTGACCAGATTATCGACTTGAGTATCCTCGAGCAGTGCAGTGGTCAAAGTCCAAACCATGATCGCACCCTCCTGCAGCTTGTGAAATTCTTGACCGGAAAGTAGCAGCTCCTTTGATGCTCCGTATTGTAATAACCCTTCCTAGTGTCTCGGTGGGGAGTTGGGCGTTAAGTCCCGTTAAAAGTGCTGTACTATTTGGTCAAGACAAATGGCCTATTGGGGGGGAGAAAATAAGAGAAATAGTGAAGGATCCCTAATTTTTCCCTCATTTCGTTGCTCCCCATTCATCTCCCCGTATACCCGTAACACGCAGGCTTAATATCAAATTGTGAGCGAAAGAGATGCATGCAAGAACTCACATCCTTCGTTGGGGCGAATGAACGTGTGTGGAGTATAATATTTGTAGCCAGAAGTTGAACTAATTGACCACGAGTGGTACCTCATTTTTGTCAGGGACAGTAGGACGACGGTTACGGCGATGAAAACGCAATTAGAAAATGTAACTTATCGTTTTTGTAACTTTTTCGCGATTATTCATTCCAATTTGTTTAACTTGGAAAATGCAATGACCGGTATCAAAGTAAGGAAAAAGAAAAACATTTGCCGTCGTGCGTTCACGTTCTCTAGAGACATAAAATTTGGTCATTTCGCGTTGTTGTTTTGCAGAAGACTGTAAAGAAATGTACCAAAATGTAAGCGCACGTGCAGAGCGATTGTTTTGCGCATTAAATCTATTTTTTTCTTTTCTACTGTTTTCTGGCGTTCTCGTTGCCGTTGACGTCCTCGATCCTTAAGCTCCCAAGTAAAGCGAGTGAGACGCGCGTGTGGCGGCAGTGAGCGTCTCCCTTAATTAAATATTTGCAATCCATATAAAGAAGAATAAGGGTCTTCGCGTAGTCTATGGAGCTTGGCTATTGTTGGACCCGTTTTAATTTCGTGCATGCAGTAGTTCCGTGGTGAGAGTCCTCAGATGTGAGCAACGGTCAAACTGTAGCAAGTTTCAGCAGGAAAAAACTTGCTTTTTCTCATCATCGTGTTAAACTGCTGTTAATTGAACAAGACCTTCGCTTATTTTTTTTATGGACGACCTTAGTTTTTTGCTAATTTCAAATTGTTTATCTGTTCGATGTCTAAAAAGAACTTACTTAAACTAACTGCATCGAAAATGAAGATGACACTATCTTTGTGATTTCTCGGGAGAATTTCTGCTTCATCAGTCAATTGCAAAAAACGTATGTGACAGATCCCAGAGTGGGAATCTTGTACCTCCGAAAGGCGAGAGCCTAATCGTGGTATTCATATGTTGTTCACGTGGAAGTTCAACTACGGTACTCGTGCCCACGGGGGTACTCCGAATTTCAAGTGCGGGGATAATCGGATGGGGCAAAAATCAAAACTCAAAAAGCTCCCAGGACCAAATATTAACCCTAAAAAAATCCCATGCCGGGCGCCAAACCTCCGAGCCATAAAAATTTCCAGAAAGGATTGTATTTTACTCGCAGAACTACACGGCTTACGCGGACAATAACCCCCGAGAAACTACCACCAGTCTTCAGATTTTTCTGAATACCTAAAATATCCCTTCTTAAATCAACCCACACAAAAAATACTTACCAAATTTTCCTAGCCAATGAACTCCCGGAATCCAAATTTCAAACCCGAAAAAATCCTTTGATTATCCCTGTCACTTGAAATCCAGAATACCCCGCCTGGGTAGGCGCGGTCACGAGAGTAAACGTTGTTACGTGCTCAGCTTGCGAGACGCTTGTCAAATATAGGGGGATCACATGTAGTTGCGACAGAAGTTTATAGCCAGCAAAAGAAGAAAGATTCACCTTCGCTGTCTAGTTTGTCTCCCATAACATTTTCTAAGCAATGGTAAATCATTCTTGTTTGCTATGGCAAATATCACTCAAACAGAACTTTCAGCTTCTCAGTATATTAAAATGCCTCTAGGACCCTCTAGTGCTTTTTTTATAGCTTTGGGAGATCTTGTCTTTGGATCAAAAGGTCTTTGGTCGCACTGATTATCTTCAAGGTGCCAATATGACTTCTTTTCATTACATGAGTAAATGCTTACATATTACATACTCACTGAATGCTTAAAGAGTCTTCAAAATTAATCACCTGTACAGTTGATGACTTTGAAGTGCAGTTTAATATATTAGTATTGGTTTCGTAAAGGATATTATTTGCTTCATTGTGAAGCAATAGAGTTTATGCTATATCTGTCATAAAGACCTACAGGCATCTAAAAAGGGTAGCAAAGAGGGGGCGGTTACGGGCTCGTGATCCCGTTTCACGCACGAATTGAACAGAATTCCCGCATCACGTATACTTTTAACGGAAATTTTCATTCATAAATTCACGAATCACATATCTCTTTTGGTTCCATTCACGCGTCACGCGCCAATTTTTGCCCTCATCCCGCGTCATGCATAGACCATTTGCTCTCTAACAATCTTTTTGAACCGCTCACATGGACAGAAATTTTTGTTTTCGTGTGAACGCTCGCCTCAAAGTTATCTTGCAGAAGCGTATGTTATTCGTATATATTATTCCACCAATAATTAAATGTCGTTCGTTTTTATCGCTTATTTTTATTACGAAGTCATAATTTTCTGCTTGAATAAAACTGAGCTTACTTGGTTGATGTTTGGGGAGAGGGGAAAACCGGAGTACCCGGAGAAAAACCTCTCGGAGCAGAGTAGAGAACCAACAAACTGATCCCACATATGACGCCGAATCCGGGAATCGAACCCGAGGCAGATTGGTGGAAGGCGAGCGCTCTCACCAACTTGTACACAAAGAGTAACCAAACCTGTCTATATTTCTGAGGAAGATTAGAAAAGTGAAGCTGGGTAAAGTTTAGCATTTCTTTCTACAACGAATGTGCATGCGATACTGCACTTCAAATAAATAACAAACTTCGTTACGTTTTATTTTCTACTCTACACTAGGTTCATGTCATGTCATGTCATGTACGTACCATAGCTGAAACAATAAAAACCACGTCTGTGAATTTCCTGCCATATCAAGCTTGTGAATTTACATGATAACAGCCGTGAAACCCAAATGACAACGACGTAAAAATTTATTCAAACTTCATTATCGAAAACTGAATAGACACGTATGAACCTAGACCGGCTCATTACAGAGAGTGCTCAATTCTTTGAAACAGTCAGTATTGTTTTGTTAACAAATAACGTGCTTTAATTTTACTGGCCACGCTTTTCTCACAAAGTAAATACAGCTGGATCTTTGCCTTTTAATGAGTTGCATTACCTTAAGGCTTTAACAGAGTGATAGGTTATTAGCAAATTAATCCTTACATTACTTCAGCTGAAGAATGAATCTCCCTGGGTTAGTGATGGTTATAGCATTAAATCTCTCCCATTTCCATCGCATGCGTTGCACAGCCGGTGACGATAAAGAAAACGCTGATTCATCTCAAGGTGGCCGAAAAATTCTGGTTTTTGGAGGAAATGGTTTTATTGGAAGTGAGACTGTACGAAGGCTTCTCGACAGAGGAGATCAGATCACAATTGTCAATCGAGGTAACTGGTATTTTGATTCTGAAGAAAGAATCAAACCGTACGTGAGTGCACATTTTAAATGCAACAGAGATAGACTCCTTGAACTCGAATGCGAGGAGCTTTTAACCTCTGGCTTCTATGATGTAGTCATCGACTTCAGCTCTTATAATGCGAGGCAAATTAAACAAGTGGTCGAGATATTGAGGGACAGAGTTGGTCTTTACGTTTATATCAGCACGGATTCAGTATATGAGGTTTGCGATAAAAAGCACTCCGGGCCTACAGCTGAAGAGGACGCAGTCAGGCCAAAGAGTCCTAAGAAACGGTTACAACTTAAAAGAGAAGAACAATACGCGCATGATAAATTAGCCTGCGAGGAGGTACTCCAGGAACAGAGGAAGGAAGGTGGGTTCCCGTATGTGGCCATAAGGTTCCCGGATGTCATAGGACCACGTGATAATTCCTTCCGGTTTTGGACCTATCATTTGTGGATTAAACTTCACAAGTACATTCATCACCCAGTGCACATGCCTGACGGTGTGTCAAATGCCAAGTTTAGTTTGATACACGTAGAAGACGCCGCAAAAGCCATCGAGAAGGTGCTTGATGGTGGTACGTCCGTTCACAATCAAGCTATTAATCTTGCATTTAACGAGCATTTTACCCTGAGGAAACTGTTGCGAGACATAGCAAATCAGCTTGATGTTGATGACCTCGAATTTCTCTCTGAAGATGACACAACGTGGTATTCGTATCCCACAGTTACAAAAGGACCCCTGGATATCAGCAGGGCAAAGATCCTTCTGGACTGGGAGCCAGTGACTTGGGAAAAAGCCCTTACTGAACTTTGCGCTTTTTTTGAGAGGGCCATGACGGATGCCAAGATGAGCAAAGAGAGAGAAATGCTTCTGGCCGACTTTTTTGAAAATATTGTTCCTGAGAAATATTATGGAACAGCGGTGACGAAGCTGATTGAAATCTATGGACATGACGTTCTGAAAGGGGTAGAGTTAGACGTGGGTTTCGATGACACCCCTGGAATCGCCGGCCCAACCGGTGATACGGAGTCAGCCGAGCAGGAAACGGTGGGTCAAGCATCAAGCAAGGCTGAGAAATCTGGTAACGAGGCTACTCCGTCCAATCAAGATTCAGAGAGGAAAGAAAATCACCCGGATGAACTGTAATTATTATTCAAATACTTGTTTTTCACTTTTTATGATCGATTTACTGAAACATGATCGATTTAAAGATTTAATGAAACAAGAGACGATGAGGTACTCTTTTGAATAAAAATTAATAAAAATATGTCTTTTGAGTTTCTGAAAAAATAAAATTATAAGAGTAATGGCTTCTTCCTCTTGAGCAGATTGCTGACTATCTTGTTCTCAGAGCTCATAGAGTACTTTTGTTTTTGAAGAAAAGTTTCCGTTTTGCAGTTCTGGGCCCAGTTGTTCGAAAGCCGATTAACATAATCCAGGATTAGCGGAAACTTTGGTTGCAGTTTTTAACGATTGGATGAAAGTTGTTTTCGCTGCTTTTTGTTTTTCAGGGATTGACTTCCCCTAATCTACAATTTTGCAGAATATCGGCATAAAACAACATTTGGGGACAGAGAAATAATCTCTGATTAATTTTTAATCTTGGATTAGCGTTAATCGGCTTTCGAACAACCGGGCCCTGATTAAAATGAAGTTTTGCTTTCCTTAGCTCTGTGATTGGTTGACAAAACTAGCGCTGCTTTCTCAGCCAATAGAAAGTGACCAGGTTAATACCCCATTCAAACCAACTAAACATGTTTAATTAAACCAGGTTTTAAAAACTGAAAAAAACAACAACAACAATAATGAAAAACTGAACGCAAGCTTTTACGAGGGATTCAAATGAACTTTAACATGTTCTCTAATTCGAGCTAAATTTCCAATCGATAATAGCGAGTAAGCAGTTTTTATGAAGAAACAATTTTTAAACCTTGTTGAACTAAAAGGCTTTCGAACATGTTTAAGCGTTGGTGTGAATGGGGCATAAAGCTAATCGCGAGTTTTTATGGGGTTCTACTGATTGTCTGTCCTGTGCTGTCAAGCTTTACTTCTTTGTAATTCTGTCTCTGAATATCTCAATTAAAAATAATAATAAGACAAAACAGAAAAGAAATAATCGCGAGTTGCATTAGCCTGTGTGGCAGGCGTAGAAGGGGAGGGGGACGGAGAGCGAGAAGAAACGAAAGCGAAAACGAAGGGAAAATGGCGGGGGAGCAAGGAGGAGAGGGGAAAAGTAACGCCTGCCTGCAAGATCATGAAAGATAGATGTGCCAATCAACTGGTATAACTTGAAAGATACTATGTTAACAAAAAAAAATAGAAAAAAAAAGAGAAAAGTAAAAAAATGCCGCAGCTAAACTGACCGACAAAGACCACCAGGGTTTACTATGTTTCACTTTTTGGCAGCTTTTAATTGACGAAAAATGTTTCATTGATATTGCGGAGACTTTCGGTAATCTACTGAAATCCTTTCCGTAGATTTCAGTCAGTTCAAATGACGAAATAGTTGTGACGTTTGTCTCTGTAGCACCCAGACGAGGCGCCGTCCCAGAAGTCCAAGTAGTTGCTACAAGTTCCCATATTGCACTGCGAAGTCCCTCCTCGCCGTCCATCTTGGAAATTAGAACGGAGCGTGGCATCTTCAAGCAGAGGAATTATCTTAAAACATGTATTCTTGCAGCAAATTCGCATCCCCAATCGCTAGAAGTGTTGTAAGTGCAGTTTCTGGCAACTTTTTGTCGAATTTTATCGCAGCTTAACCAAATCGACTTGATATTTGTAGGTTGGCAATGGTCGCGCACTATCTCGGCCTCTTTCTACCGCCATTCGCACCCAGTCACAACCTTTGGCAATGGTATGTATCCTACGCAATGAACTTTATTAAATGAATTATCTCTTAAAAGTTCAAGGGAAGATGTAGTTTTGTTTGGGTTAGCTGTTTGTTTCTATTTCGAGTGGTTTTCTCGGAAAAGTTTTCAGCCGGCTTATGCAAGCTAGGTCGATCCAGATTTCACGTTGCACGTGTACTGTACTCCGGCTTTTTGTGGGGTAGAAGTCAGTTGGCAGCAACAAAAATTAGACAAAGCTTGGCATGTTCTCTTGGTGAAAGGCTTTCCTTAGGTAGATTCTTTTTAATTTTGTGAAGAGTCTTTACTGGAATAGTGAATTGAAAGAGTGGTGGGCCGGGGTTGGTTCATATTGGAAATCACAATATATTTTACTGTTCCTAGCAATATTGGATGTTCATCATTACTACTTTGTCATACGAAATACCGTGATTCTTTCTCAGGCATTCGTACTTAATTTTGAACATATTTTTTATAATCTTATGAAGATAATATTCTTACCTTGGGAATGGCTTGCCACTTGTACAAGAATTGATCGGGTAGTACAAATCAAACTTCAAAATACGAATGCAGTACTCTACTGATAGCTTACTTTAATTCCTTAGAAATACATTTCCCCCTTTTGGAACGTACCATAAGCAGGTCATAAAGTGCTTGTTGGAAAGGATTAAATGAACAGAGCACTTTGGAATGTCCCAAAAATCAAACGTCTTGGTGTCTACAGCAGAGTTTTGACAAACAAACTTTCATTTGCTTGAATTAGGCAGTGAGCATCACATGCTGTAACAGTTGCAAGACATTTCTGTTGGCTGTTAAAAATATTTAATAGCTATGTCCCTCATTTTTCTAATGTATGACTTTTTTATTTCAGAATGTTGAACCAGCACACAAGTAAGTTCAGTTTTTATGTAAGAATACATGCACATTGATTCAATTATTTGAGGTAAACTTTTTCCTTTTGAGGGTATTTCATGACTTCAACTTTAAGGATACCTGTAAAATTGGCAACTCCTCTAGTTAACGTAAGTGTTGAAAGTATGGTTTCTTTAATTTGTTCTTCCAAAATGTTGTGATAGTATTTGAGTTTGCTTTGTTGCAGTAGTGGCCATTATGAGAAAATTTTGGTAACAGATTTTGATTTTGATTGTTGTTTCTATGGGGATTTTTGAACATTTAATGAGGAATTTTGAATGGGACATTTACACAGTGTGGTCATACATAGCATGATAGGCCAGACTGTTAACTCTCTACTCCAGAAACGATGACAAACCTGACACCAATGAGGGATTGTTGTATTGTGTTGGTATCTGCAAAGACGACAAAATGTTATGATTATCTTAAGTGACTAATTTTTCCTTGACAGACTACTACAGCCATTTATAACCTTCTATGTCTGCCCAACCAATCCCATAATCTCTTGTCCAGGTCGGCCTTTCCATACTATCGAGAGTGGGAAATTTCTAGTAGTTTTTTTTTTTGGTGTATTTGGTTTAGTAAGTGCCATTGTTGGTGTTAACACTACTTTGTAAAGAAAGCACAATACCAACCATTGTTTGGTTCTTCAGAGCTGCTTGCTAACCATTTGACTATTTCCCCCCCTTTTAGGAATATGTTCAATTTGTCTCGTGCAGTTGTAGCAAGTCAGTTCTCTAGTAAGTGAGAAAGTGATATCTGTGTGAAGTAAATCTGGATTCTGGTTATTGTGTTGACTGCAAATTACAGTTTGATGTTGAAAAGCATTAAATGCTGTTTGTTTATGCTTTAAAAATAAGAAAGTTTAACTTCATCTCCTGCATTTATGAAAAGAAGGGGACAAAAACCTAGTTAAACTTCTACAGTCAATATGGTATTATTACTGATACTATTCTTTTGTACACATCCTAGGTATGCAAAAAGTTAACTTACAAAGCCAGGTAATTATTCTGCTGTTGGTTTTTTCCTCTAATATGCAGCATAGAACAATGGCCAAGAGAAATATCAGATCCAATCATTGAGCCTAAGTTAAGATGGAAAACAACTTTTTGCTTACAACTGTTTGAAGTGAATTCTCAAGAAAGATCTACCATGAATCCAGTATCCCTTAAATGCTTGCTGTTTTTGATCCAAACATCCCAACTGTTGTTTGTTTTCTTACTAGCTTGCGTTACCATCCTCCCCCTTATCTCTTGCCTGCCGAGGCTTTCAAACAAGTTCCCAGGTGCAGGATGTTGACTCTGCTGCCAAGTTCATTGGTGCTGGTGCAGCTACTGTAGGAGTAGCAGGTCAGTTTATGGAGCCCTGACCCCCCACCTTTGAAAAACCATAGTAATTATCCTTTCTCTTGAAAAAACTGAAATAGTAAGGATGTTTGTTGCCATGTGAAGAGCAAATTACTGAACAATTTTGTCTTCCCAATTGTGAGGGAGTATGTCTGCTATTAAACACACCATTCACTTCCGGGTCTAAAACTTGCATGTGAATACCTGTTTATTGACTTGTTGATTCCTGATGTCAGCACCAGTGATGCTGTTTCTGTATTACGTCCACTCCCAGTGTAATATTTGTGGAGACGTTAGACTGCAGCTTAGCTAATCTTAGATTTAACTGATACAAGTTTAGACACGAATCAAAGAGAAACTCATTACTTTTGGCTCTTGCCTAAAGGAACACTGTAGGAGTTTTAACAGTTTTTCTTTTGAGTGAAAACTACCAATCGTCTGCTTGAAGGAATTTGGGGGGTTCATTAAGGGCCAGGCACCGGGCAAATTGACCGGCTGTGAGCAAGACTTATCCAGAATTTGCCTGGCTGTTTTTGTCTTCTCTTCTTACTTACTTTTGTAAGAAAAATTGAAAATTCCCAGGCTGAAAAATCCCGCTGACCTCCTGCACAAAAACTTAATGAAACCCCTGGGAATTAAGTTGAAAATTACTTAGGCTTGCAGTTGGTGACAGCTGTTGTGTTCTTCCACATTGTATCAGGACTGGGACACTTACCGTAATTTCCGGGCGATTACCCGCAGGTAATGTGTTAATTTTTCCGCAAACAGTTGTTGGTGCGGGTTATAGGAAGGTGCGGGTAATGTGATAATTTTTAAATCTTTGGTATAGTTTTAAAACCGTAAGTAGGGGGAAAATATAAAAGTCATTAGAGAAACTGTTCCTAAAAACTATGTATTGCCTCATTTATCCCACTTATATTGCCTGATAGACTTTAATCCTCTCGATGAAAACCAATGCAAATTGAAAACATATCAACAGGTATCATTGGTAATCCAAATCCGCGTGTCATATTACTTTCTTACCTCGCTAATTTCATAGCTTTTTTCCTTGTTTAGTTTAAAATAAAAACATTATTCACTAACTGGGATAACAAACTCAAAACAAAAAAACTTAAAAATGTGAAGAGCAGCTTTTTAAAGCAATTCCCACACGAAAAATGATACCAACATGTTTATTTCACGGCGCTGCCGCCGCCGCCGCATTATAGGTGATTGTCGGCACATGTGTAAACAAACATTCACGGACAAAATTTTCTCGCGAACTTTCGAGCGAAATTTCATGCGAAAAGTTTCACTGTCAAACGATATTTTGAGCGACATTTCGAGGAAATATTGCACGATATTTTGGAAGGACAAACGGAAAATCGCTATTTCGAAAATTCGCAGAAGCGAAATTTCGCGCAGCAACTATAAACAAAACAATGACAAAATACGGAAGGACGATGTCTGGTGTTGTCCGTTAAATAAAAACCTATTCTGCTATTCTTTAATTTTCTTTGGTTTTGGGGTGCGGGTAATAGGCCAGTGCGGGTAATCTGTTGAACTTTTTTTCGCCTTATGACAAAAATAGACCGCTGCGGGTAATCTGCCGTGCGGGTAAACGTCCGGAAATTACGGTAATAATAATAATAATAATAATAATAATGTTAATGATAATAAAATAGTAACAATAATTCCTTCATGCAGAGATGGAGCAAGAAATGCATTGTTAGTGAATGATTCAATGTTTCCTCCCAACTGACACCTTGCCATGTTTGCTCTGTCACAGGTAGTGGAGCTGGTATTGGTACGGTGTTTGGCAGTCTGATAATTGGATATGCCAGGAATCCATCCCTCAAGCAACAGCTGTTCTCATATGCTATTCTAGGCTTTGCCTTGTCTGAAGCTATGGGTCTGTTCTGCTTGATGATGGCATTTTTAATCCTGTTTGCCCTGTAAAGTGTATTCATTGTCTGTCAATTCATGCCATTAATTTTAGTGAATGGCTTTGTGGAAGGGCTGTTTGTGTGCTAGTGCTAATTTTATTTTGTGAAGAATAACTGATGGTCTGAAATAAAGCACTTTGTGTAAACTTTGGTACTCATTTATTGTGGTCATTATCATTTTGTCTTGCTTTAAGAACAGATCTGAATGTAGTTGCGTTTGTGTAACTCATTCAACATTAATCTCTTTTGCGTTTCCTTCATGAATTATTAATGAGGTTTTTAAATTCTCTCCTGCTTTGTACCCTCTTCCACAAAACGTTTGATCATGGTTCCCTGACCTTTGTTTCCAAGGCAGTTTTATTTTGTACTAAGAGTTTGAAGAACCCTTGTAAGACACCAGCTAACACAATTTAGATGTTTTTCAAAAACTGACCTCTCCTGTGAGCCAAGTTCATTTCAATGTATCTGTGCTTGTTGTAGACTGTGAGCAGTCCCTCTTTTGATCGAAGACATCAAAGATCTTAGGAGCGAGCGCAAAGCATGGGCGACTGGAAGTCAGCTTCCTACGTCCTCACAAGATTGACCATTGAAAGAAAGAGGTACAGCTTGCAGTCTATGCTTGTTGCATAGATTTAGACTGGCATTGTGCAAAGTAATTTCAAAATGATTTTCAAAGCCCAGGGCCCAGTTGTTTGAAAGCTAATTTGTGCTAATTCTAGATTAAAAATTAACCCAGGACTTTTTTCTCTGTACACAAATGTTCAGCACTGATATTCTGCAAAATTTTAGATTAGAGGAAATCAATGCTGAAAAACGAAAATAAAAATAAAGTTTACACTTACCCTGGATTAAGTTAATTGGCTTTTGAAGGACTGGGCCCATATTATGACTGTCGCAACTTCTGTGGTGCATGCTACTTGCACCATGCCAAAAATTGTATATGATGCCATTCAATATGACCTATACCTATGACTGTCGTATGGTTTTAAAGGATGGTTCAAAATTCTACAACAAATTTTAGGCCACATGTGTCTGTGGTAGGAGCATACACATGCGCAACTTTGTTCTATACTGTGTCACATATGTCAAGATGCATGCAACAAATTCTGTGTAAATTGGCCCTTACAACAAAATGCCAGTTCAATATTGCAAGAGCAACTTGTTGTATGTGTTAGATGATATTGATGTGGAGGCTGAGAATGTAATATTTCTCCAGGAAGTCACATAAAGACAAATATTGAGAGATGAAGCAGAAAAAGGAGGCTCAAACACATATCTGTACAGTGGTTTGGACACAATTTATATTTTGTGTGTGCGTGTGGGATGGGGGGAGGGGTGGGGTATGATACTGGAGATTCAGTGAAGGTTCCCAAGCTTAGTATCAAACAATCACACAGTTTGTGCTAGCATCAGCCATAACTTTATTGCTATTATTTAAAAAAGGTGAAGTCTAAGTCTTGTTTGTGAGAGAAAAATGCCACTTCTTCCATTCATTAGCATGTGTGAACCCACAACAATTTTTTTAGAGAAGGCGAGACAATCTGATGGAGAATGTTTTATTGTATCAATTCCAAACACCGCAAAATGCAAAATATATTGCCTTGATAGCAACAAAACCAAAGATGCTTGTTGTACTTGTTTAATTTCATTCCAAGTATAGCAAAAGCAAGAAGAATTTGTTGAGTTATTTGGAGAAATGTTTATTTGTCACATTACTCCTCAGCTAAGGTGAGACTTTTCACTGAAGCAAATAGTTTTCTTCTCCAGTAAGATAATAAGCAACTGCCATCATGTCAGCACTACTCAAACACACCAAGAATGTCGCCATCACGGTAGATGTGGTATTCCTGTGCAGAAAAAGAAAAAGTAATCCATTTCTGGTACTGATGCCTCTTAATAATGATAATAATAATAGTAACAATAATAATAAATACTTGATTGACCACTCCTCACGTGGGGCTTTTCAGGGTCAGCTTTGTTTCTTTTTCCAGGCCCCAAGGTTCATTTATCTTTTTTCGTTTGTTCTGTGAGTCATTTTGGCCAAAATATGGTAAACCATAATCATGAATAGAACATCCCATGAAACATTGCAATATAGAATGAGTAAATGAGGGAGGGAAAGATGGAATAAATGCAGAGAAGAATAAAGCAATTACTCTTCACAAGTCCAAACCTTTTCTTCCATATTGACTTTAGTTCCTCCATATTCTGGCAAAAGAACCTTATCTCCCACAGCTACACTCATAGGAACAACATTACCAGTCTGAAAAACAAAAAGAAAAAAAAAAATATATATATATAGTAATGCTTGGCTTTCTGCTGGATGTCGTGGAAAGTGGAATTTTGTTTTTGTTAAACACATTCTATTTGGCAGTGCACATGTGCTGTCAACATACAAGGATGACAAGAAAACGCGGTAAGGATAAAGATTAAGTATGCTACAAACTGCAAGGGAATAGTGTGACTTATGTTCTCACCCCCAAAACAATTTGCTTACTTTATCTCTTGCTCCAGGTCCAATGGCTATTACGGTTCCTTCCAAAACCTTTCCTTGGCCTTTTTCTGGAAGAAGAACCCCCCCTTTGGTTTTCTGAGGAAAAAACATCAGTTTTTAAGAAACTGCTTAAAGTTTCAGTGGCAAAATTATGTAAAAGATGCTCCACTTTAAAATGTTCATCTTTTGATTATAGGTGACCACTTCTACTAATACTCATTTTTAAGGTAGTTTTCTATGTCATGTTTGTCACTCGCTCAGACCCAACTATGTTGCTTTGAAGGAGCAGTAATGCAACATTATAAAATGTACACAAGGCGAAACAATACCATCTATCTAATATCCAACACAGAATTGCTTTCACCCAACTGTTGGTTTGCTGTCATGTATAATTATTTATACAATAGAAATGGGCATATAATTAGTTTACTATATTATGCCCTTCTCCACTCCTTCCCTTATTGTAACATATCTAATTCATTGTGATAATGTGGAGTAAATAAAAAGGAAAAAAAAATGAAAATGTACAATTATTTCTAACAAGCACTTTTACCTTGGATAGTGTAAAACGTAGGGGGTGGGAGTGGGGATGGAGAGGGGTGGGGTCATAAGAGAGAGAGAAAATGAGATCCAAAACAGAGTTATTTTTCATCAGCTCCACTCTCCCTGATGCCTGGAACTGTCATATGATGAGGAAGGGGAAATACTACCAAATTTAATTCCAAATTAACCCGTTTAAATTAAGTTTGACATCCCCCAGCAAACAGTCAAATAAAACGTAATACCCTTGAAAGCAAAGAAATTGAAAAGTTATACATACCACTTCTGGTAGGAATTTCTCTACAACAATCCTATCAAAAAGTGGCCTGAATCTTCGAATACCAGCCTAATAGAGAGACAGATAAGAAAGTAGTATAAGCCTTCGCATAATTAAGCTTATGCAATCTTGTCAAATAATTTCACCGAAACATCAAGGCATTTCATACAAGAAACGAAAAAGAAAAAAATAAAGAATGATATTTAAAGTCTAACATAACGAACAAATGATGGCAAAACAATAATCGGAACACTTGCATTGCTTGAATCTCTATCACTACGAGACTATCTTGTCTTCACTCCGGTGACTGAGTTCACCGGAGTTCCGATGCATTTAAATAATCTCTTGGGTAAAAACAGGCGATGAAATATGCCAGACGACGACAACAACAACAGTGTAACGGTAGATAAACCTACGGTCTGCAGCTTATAGCTTGAGAAATTTACTCACCATTTTCGCGTGGTCTTCCCTGGTGCAATTAAAAATTGCTAAATTCACACGTGGAGAGAGACAGTGAACTGCGCAATCGCAAGTTGCATCAGGAGGTGTGGTTAACCTTTTTTAAGGGAGGGAAGGGTTTCTGGTATAATTCCATCATCTTCTTACTCAAATCCAAATAATGCTGCAAAAAGCTGAGAATATTACTAAAACGATTCATAAGTAAGTTTATAATGTAATGAAGGATAAAACAGCTGAACGAAGTCATCTAAACCGAATTTTTCTGTGAAATATAACCTTGAGCCTGTCCCCACCCTTGAGTAGGGAAAATTGCTCCTATACAGGGCATGCCAAGTACATTGCTCGTTCTTTTAGGCACGTGGGCCAACCAAGGCGCAAACTTTCTCTGCTGTTCTCTGAATTTTGCACAAATTTGTGCAACGAAGTCACTTTTTGACCCTTGATTAGTCACTGAAATATAAAGGTAACGTATTTTCTCAGTATAGTCTTATTTTTAGAAGAATTTAAGCTTCATATTTAGTGAGAGTCGGGGAAGTGTCAATGCGTACCTCATGGAGGTGGTTACTTGGAAAAGTCTTAGCTTAACGTAGGAATGGCGTCCTTCCAGTTTAGGAATAATATTTTATAAGGGTCTTGTTGTTATTTTTGAAACTCTGGTGAACATACAAATTTTTATTAGTGAGAAGTAACACTTAGTTACCTCTCAACCGGCAGCAATTTGCCTTTTAACATTGTACAAATTGGAGAAATACCATTTTGTCGAAGTTATAACTGGATTCCTTCTATCAGAGATGCCTAAGCAGAAAACTATCAGATTTTTGAGACATTTTTGTTAGAAGTTTGTTATCTTTTACTGGTGCAACATTCAAGTGGATTGCATAATATGCACATTCAAGACACAAGATTGTCAACTGAGGATGCAAGCAAATTTACTGTTCCCAAGTGAAAATAACGTTGAGCAAGTGAATCTTCCTTCACTGCTTAAACCCAGTCATTAAATAAATAAATAAATAAATAAATCATCTTTATGGTTTTCAGGGAGGTCCTCAGTAACTAAAATAAAAACATCAAATAGAAACTACTGAACTAAGGTTCTAAGGAGCTATGATAAAGGAAATAAATTAGGAGACATTTGACAGCTAAGTACTAGTAAAAATAATGGAAGTACAATGGAGCAGTGCCATAGCCAGAGTTCAGAACAAGACAAGGCAAGTTTGGAGCGCCAAAGGGGCAAGCTGCTAGTGGGGTCTGGGGGGTATGCCCCCCCCCCCCCACCCTAGAAAATTTTGAAATCTAAAGGCTCAGAAATGCTCTTTCAAGCATTTTCTGTGGCATTTTTCTTCAGAAAAGTCAATGTTGGACAAGTATATGTTTCTTAAAAAGAAAAAGGCTAAAATCAAGACGAGGCAATTGCCTCGTCTTGCCTCATGCTAGCTACAGCCCTGTGGAGATGTTTGTACTTTTTTCTGAGTTAAAAGGGGAAAGATTTCCATGGAGCCCCTTACATTAATTATTCATGCATCACTGTCATACTAACCCTGTTCCAAAAACCAGTAGAGTTTGAGTCACAAAATGTATGTATAATAATATTAATGTATGGGGCTGTGTGGAAATCTAGCTTTAAAAAGCAGTGGACTTCTTTGATACTGCTCACAATAGTTACTTTCTTTTCTTCAGAATGTATCGTCTTCCCAGTGTGATCCGTCCAGCTAGACAGTATTTTTCTCCCAAACTCCTCAGCCCTCTGCTCACGGTAGGGTTCAGTACATCACATCAGCGTCATGCTCCAAAGGAGCTTAAGTTTGGTGCTGATGCCAGATCTAACATGCTAAAAGGAGTTGATATCTTGACTGATGCTGTTGCGGTAACTCTGGGACCCAAGGTTTGTGTAACTCCTTGATTAAACAAATATTGTTCTGTTTTTACTCCTTTTTGGTTTTTATTACTGGTTGCTAACATTCAGTGGTGATCAGAAAAAGGGAATTGCTAATGACCATTTTGAATGAATATTATGGTTTTGGAAAATCTTGTTTACACCCCACCTTCAAGAATGAAAATTGTTAACATTAGAGTTGCTCAAAACACTAAGTATTTAAGAAAGAAAGAACTGAATTTTATTTTTCCTTTGGAATGGGATAAACAAATAGACTTAGTGTGGCAAGTTGCCAAGATGTTCAACAGGTAAAATTTCTCCCTGTCTTTACCCTGTGGAACTTCAGTGTTCAACACAATACAGTGTTCATGCTTTCGAAATTCCAGACTTAGAGGCCAAAGAATCCTGCTCCCCCAGTATCAACTGAATGGCATGAATATCTTCTGGAATCACCTAGTGTGGGTTTTATTTAACAGAAAGCATGACCCAGGCACTTTTGAAAAACTCAGCAAACTCCAGACTTGAGTCCATTATTTTAGCCTATTATTTCCACTCCTGTTCCAAATATTTGACAAACTATTGTACTAGATGGCTACTAATAACAGCAAGCAATGTAGAAGAAGTCATCACAAATTTTCAATGTTCTTTTCCAGGGTAAAAATGTAATAATTGAACAGAGTTTTGGAGGACCAAAGATCACAAAAGATGGAGTGACTGTCGCAAAAGCCATTGAACTCAAAGACAAGTATCAGAACGTTGGTGCCCGTCTGGTACAAGATGTTGCCAACAACACAAATGAAGAAGCTGGTGATGGCACTACCACTGCCACTGTTCTCGCACGATCCATTGCAAAGGAGGGGTTTGAGATTGTTTCCAAAGGAGGTAACCCTCAAGAAGTCAGGCGAGGTGAGTGTAGTTGTAAATCGCATACCCCTCTCAGGTTGTGTTGTGAACTGATCTTGATTTATTGGACAAAACTTTTGCCTAAATTGATTCCAGTCTCATTAACCCAACAATATTTTACTATGTGTCTGTGGCCACTGTTAAGGCCCCTCTTAAGAAAGAAAGTTTAATTAAACAAATCTTTTGCTCTCTTTAGGTGTTATGGTAGCAGTTGATGCTGTGGTTGACAATTTGAAGAAAATGTCCAAACCTGTCACCACCCCAGAGGAAATTGCCCAGGTATTCTTTTTAGGACTTAAACAAGGACAAAATATGCTCAGGGAGAAATTTTACCTATGGCTAGCCATCAGGTGTACACTAGAGTTTTATTGTTGATGAGAATGTCCCATAAATTTTATGGAAGAAACAATAGGCCATTTCTGAATTACCTCAGCCCTCTTTTTCAAAGCAAGTCTTAGTGCTCATCCTTGCATATGCAAATCAATTTTGATTCACATGAAAATGAGTTTAATCTACTTGTGAATGAAAATTGATTTGCATATGAAAGGATGAGCATTCAGACTCGCTTTTAAAAAGAGGTCTGAGGTAATTTGGAAATGGCCTATTTGCTTGGCTTCACATCTGGGTGAACTACCAACCAATTTGCCTTCTCCAGTCCTTCTTGTGACTACAATGAGAAGTTTGAGCCGATCACTCTTAGGGTTTTAAGGGTTAAAAGTTAAGGGATTTTCTTTCTGGGAAGCAGGGTTGTCACAGTGGTGAGAGCGCTTGTCTTCCACCAATGTGCCCCAGGTTCGATTCCTGGACTTGGTATCATAAGTGGTCTGAGTTTGTTGGTTCTCTTCTCTGCTCCAAGGGGTTTTTCTCTGGGCACTCCAGTTTTCCCCTCTCCTCAAAAACCAACATTTGATTTGATTTGATTTGATTTAATTTCACTGTCTAGCATTCAAACAGCCTTCAAATGTACCATAGAAAACCCCATGCAGATCACTATTTTGTTGTTACCGTGAGGAATTTACATATGACATAACTATTTGTCCTGTTGAAAAGCTGTGACGATATAGTTAGTCCCAGGCCCTGAGGGTCTGACGTAGGTGGTGGAAAGGCCCCGGATGAACTCCCGCGTTCAGTTCTGTAAACTCATGTAGTCGCACTGCATTAAATAACTTGTGTTCTTCAGTTTCGCATGAGTTTATCTCTTTGCAACTATGTTATATAAACTTTCGTGAAAAGCAGCCAGAAAAGTAAACTACTCAAGTACTCAGTAAAACAAATTTTAATCAAGCTATCCTCCAAAACAGGTTGATAACAACTGTGTGATGTGGTCACTTAACAACACACAAGAACTTTTTGGAAAAACACTGTTACCAAATTGGTTAACTGGTACACAAATGGTTGGTTTTATCAACAGAGTTGATAATGTAAATTGTCCACCATACAGCGATTCTAAAAGTTGATGTTTTGAGTGTAAGCCCTTCATCAGAGGGAATCCCCATATGGTGGTCAATTAACATTATCAACTCTGTTGGTAAAACCAAATTTTTGTGTACTACTTCCCTACTGATGCAGCACCACATTTTCTTTAGAAACTATGCCCTTTATTCATTTTTTGGTTTAACTGGTAGTCTCTGGAATTTCTACATGCAGGGGTTTCAAAGTTTGAAATGGCTGTCTAAACTAACCAAATGAGGTGGCGACCTGATGAATTTGTTTTAATCATTTGTCATAAGTGAAAATCTAGACAAAGTGGGTGGCGGTTTTCACTGGTTTTTAGAAACTACCTCCTTTATTCATTTTTTGGTTTAACTGGTAGTCTCTGGAATATCTACATGCAGGGTTATAATTTTTCAAATTTTGAAATAGCTGTCTAAGCTAACCAAACGAGGTGGCAACCAGATGAATTTTTTTTAATCATTGGTTACCGGCTTCAAAATACACCCAGTAGATGGATCAATAGAAAGTGAAACAGTCTTAAAATGGCTCAAGAGTGTTTGCGTAAACCTTCCAACATCTCCTCGATCATAACTACATTAATACAGGTAATTTTGTTTACAGGTAGCCACAATTTCTGCAAATGGAGACCAAGGTATCGGAGAACTGATCTCTTCAGCCATGAAGAAAGTTGGGAAAAATGGAGTCATTACTGTAAAGGTAGATTATTAAATGTTTATTGGACTTTTATTATTTTGGTGGATGTTGTTCACAACAAGGAAATCATGAAAGTTGCAATCCATTGTTTTTCCATGGATTTTCAGTTAAGCTCTGTTGTCATGTGTGGTCTTGGTCATGTTGAATTGTTGCCCCTGCATGGTTTTAACCAAGATGCCAAAACCTGCGAAAACATCCTAGAACCTTTTGCATAAATAAGGAAACTCAGTGACAGTCATTGGTGTGTATGAGATGAAATTTATGACGATTGAACACAGCAAGGTATGCAGTGTGGTCTTGGGCAATTGCAGGGATTCACAGTTAAAGAGCACTCACCTCTCACCAAATCAGAGGTTTCATTAAAGGCCAGGCACCAGGCAAATTGGCCAGTGGTAAACAGTGTTTTGCCCACCTGCCATGCGCACATCAAGGCAATTTTTTGTGATAAATAAGTTAAATCGAAACATATTTGCCTGCTTGTGAAAAGTTATTGCCTTTCTGCTCAGAACCTTAATGAAACCTCTGCCAAATGTGGCCAGGGTTTAATTTCTTGCCCTGAGAGGTTTCCTTCTGGGTACTCTGGTTTCTTCCCAGCCCATAAAAAGCAACAAACATAATCCTCTTTGCTGTAGGAGTTTCAGCATCTATTATTTATTATGATTTTGATGATTATGATTATCAGTGATTAATCTAATCAGAAAACGAATTGTAATATAAAAGTTAGTCAAGAAAATATTAAAAGAAAAAAAAAAAGTAAAGGAATAGCATTTCACTGGAATGGCTTTATTCTATTTGATGGGTAGCATTAGCAACAGCTGTTATTTTTAGTGTCAAGAAGTAAGATAGACTACGTTTTTCTCTTGCAGGATGGTAAGACTCTTCATGATGAACTGGAGCTTATTGAGGGAATGAAGTTTGACCGTGGTTACATCTCCCCATATTTTATCAACACCACTAAAGGTAACGATAATGTGGAAGGAACTGCAGTATTAAATTAATGTGAATGTATGAAATCATATATTTGAACTTCGCAGTAATGAATGAAGATGAAAGTGATAGTTGTGGTCGTAAACACTATGTGAGGAGTTGTGAAACTAAAGCCTGAAAAAAATTATTTTCACATTCGTTTCTTTATCACTCACTGGTTTGTTATGAACCCACAAAAAAAAATGACCGTCTCCCAATTGGCTTGCAAGCTCATTTGGTAGAGCACTGCACCAGTATCGCAAAGGTAATGGCTTTCGACTCTGTGCAAACATGAATTTTTTGGGGCTTTGTTTTCACTACTACTCAAGTAGTGTTTGTAATTGCGGACAATCACTGTCATTGTCAAGTGCAGTATTGTAGTTTTAAGACCCGTATCAAAATAAGCAAAACCACACTTCTGATAAAACTGAAGCTTTTGTTAACCAACTCATTATCTTTTTTTGTAGGACAAAAGGTTGAGTTTCAGGATTGTTTGGTTCTGCTTTGCCAGAAGAAAATCTCATCCATTCAACAGATTGTTCCAGCCCTTGAACTGGCCAATGGGCACAGAAAACCCCTTGTTATTGTGGCAGAAGATGTTGATGGTGAAGCACTTACGACTCTTGTGCTTAACAGGTAAATAACTCTTTCAGTACTTGGGGTAAGCCTAATGACATCTGCTAAGCACTTTCCACTTTCAAGCAATTTTTAAGCCACAAATTGTGGTTTCACAACTGTCATTAAAGTGATAGATCGCTTCTGCAAGCTATGTAATACTACCTGTGTGTTCATTTATCTATATTAATGCAATTTTGAAGTTTTTGTTTTACCTGCAGTGATTGTCTACAGTACAACTTCAAACATGCCATCATTAATATTTTGATTTTGATTAAAGGAATGCTAAATCAGTGTTGTTCAGGTCAATCCATGGACTGGATTTTGGCTTTCAACTTTTATAGACAAAGAAAGATGTTTTAAAAATCTACAACAAAAATCTTTGTAGTTGTTTTGAAGTCTAATAAATTATATCAACTTTATGTGGTTGGTGTTGAGTCAAAACTTCCTCGGAAAAGAAACAAAACATGGAACTCGAGATTGATCCTTGACAGATAAAAATAATTATTTTAAACTTTTATCAATTATGGAAAAAAAATTATTTTATATTGTTTAGGCTTAAGGTTGGTCTTCAAGTGGCTGCAGTTAAGGCTCCAGGATTTGGCGATAATCGCAAAAATACCCTTCAAGATATGGCCATTTCAATGGGAGGCATGGTGTTTGGAGATGAAGCATTAGAAACCAAAATTGAAGACATCCAAATTCAGGATCTTGGGGAAGTTGGAGAGGTGTCAATCACAAAAGATGACACCCTGTTTCTCAAAGGCAAGGGAGACAAGGAGGAAATTGAAAAGAGGTGCACACAACTCAGGGAAGAACTGGAGCTCACCACTTCAGAATACGAAAAAGAGAAAATAAATGAAAGACTGGCGAGACTTTCTGATGGTGTTGCTATCTTGAAGGTGAGAATTCAGTTTTGCTGGATAAAATGTTGACTTTTGGTGCCATCAGCAAAATGGAAAAGTCAGCCAGTTTGTTCAGCGTGCAAACTTGCAAAGTGTTAATGCCATTTTATTGCATGGTGTGTAGAACCAACAAGGACCATTGTGCAAAAACATTGTAGAAATCAAGCTGTTATGTTTTCAATGCCTGAATTCACTGGTTTTGAAAAACATGAATTTTGTTTCATCTCTGCCCATATCAGGCTTCATTTGGTTAATTTCATGGAGCCATGATTAACATCTTTTTGATAAACACTTTCTGTAGATTGGTGGCTCAAGTGAAGTAGAAGTGAATGAGAAGAAGGATCGTGTCAATGATGCTCTTAATGCTACAAGGGCTGCTGTAGAGGAAGGCATTGTCCCTGGTGGAGGTGTTGCACTGTTAAGATGCATTCAGAGCCTTGAGAACCTTTCAACAAGTAATGAAGACCAGCAAAAAGGAGTTGAACTTGTGAGGCGAGCTCTTCGCAAACCATGTCAGACCATCGCAGAAAATGCTGGTGTAGAAGCACCATTGGTGGTTGAAAAGGTATGCAAACCTGCATTTAATTGCTTGTGGCTGTGAGGCACAGTTCAGACAGTGCCTGACTTGCTTGTATAGATTTCTGGTAACTCGCAGCTTCCCCACCTACATGACTGTACTTTTAAATGAACACTATTCCCTGAGCTCCGTCCTGTTACCTTACTGTTTCATGTTCTTGTACAACTTACATTCAGATATTTATAGACTGAATAATTTCTGAGGGTTTGGGCGAACTTGCCTCTCATTCCTCTTGTTATTTTCAGGTTGTTTCCTTGGAAGGTAACCATGGTTATGATGCCCTGAACAATACTTACGTTGACATGATCCAGTGTGGAATTATCGATCCCACGAAGGTAGTTAGAACAGCTATTACAGATGCTGCAGGTGTGGCTTCACTTCTGACGACTGCTGAGACAGTCATTGTTGATATGCCCAAAGATGAGAAGGCTGACATGGCTGGAATGGCAGGAATGGGGGGTATGGGAGGAATGGGCGGCATGGGAGGGATGGGAGGATTTTGAATGAATGGATGAAAGGTTGATGACAATTCAATCCGTGGTTCAATTTTGAACATCTTCTCTGTCTGGAAATATTTCAGTAATGGATGTTATGCTCTAGATGTGCGAGATCACGTGTAACCTTTGAATTGTAGTCAGTTTACTAAGTGCAAACAAAAGTTCATGGCAAACAGGCTTCATAATTGTGAAGAGAGACTAAAGCTAAGTTAAGTTTTGGGGATTGTTTTAGTCAGCTGTGGATTTCAGCTCTCTACTAAAACTACTCAGAGCCCTTATGTTTGAAAGGCCTTGGTGGTGGTGGCTGAAATGTGTCGGAGTAGTTTGTTCATGAGACCTTGCATTATACCAATTCTTCATAAGCTAATTGAAAACTTCTTTCTATGCTTGAATTGCACATCAAATGGGAGCCAGTATTCAGTTAGTTGCAGCCTGCTTCTCAATAAAATCATTTTTGACACACTTTGTGCCTCTGTATTATTGTTAGTGGTAACAGTAAAATGACGTGACTGTAGACTTGGGCCATCTGAGGCACCTTCAGTCTCTTAGAGTTGAGATATGTCAGTGACAGCTCTCCAAATATTCCAGAGCTGATTTAATTGTAGCCAACAAGCAATGCTTTGTGTGGATTCCAACACTCTCCAGCACTTTGATGGATCGTTACTACATAAATACTGTGTTTATAGTGGAAGTGCACTTAGCTATCCAAGCTAGTTTACAGGCACTCCACTTAAATCCAAATAAACAAATAATTCAAATAAACTTAACATGATAAGAATCCCAACCGGCGGGAGGCAAACCAGTTGGCTATTTTACCCGGAACAACACCAGCTAGTGGCCAGAGCGGGATTTGAACCCGGGTCACCGTATTGAAATCCAGCGCCCTAACCACTCGGCCATCCTGCTTCCAAACATAAACACATAACCACACTCACGGGGATATCAAACAAATGCCTAATCGTTTCCACATGACGTCACGGCGGCCATGTTGGTGCACAAAAACAAATTTTGTGGCCTTTTGTATCGCTTTGTAGATAATATTTGGAGGAAGGATGCAGGGCCTGAAATAACGGCCGGTCAACTGACAATGTCCGGTCAGAATCGTTGTCCGAGCAAATCCGTGGATGACCGGACATGTCCGGTCATTTGGGCTTTCAAAGAAAATTCAATTTTGAGACAATCATGATGGAAATTTATTCAATCTTATCATGTTCCCAAAAAAGATACTAACTAGAGGGACTTTTGTTTGTGAAATTGATGACATTTCCTGTTGTCAGTCGCGACCGCAAATTGGCTACTGCTGTGCGTGTTGTAAACTGCTGAAGATTGCGCGCCCATTTCCTCTCAAAATGGAGCCTCTATTGCAACTAGTTAAGATGGATTAAATTTGTCCGGCCAAAAATGCCTATGTCCGAGCAAAATCACGTTTGACCGGACAATGTGTCCAGCGCCTGCCCAATAGTTATTTCAAGCCCTGGGATGGTTAAAAAGTTTAGAAATTTTGCTAACACAGTTTACCATAACAATATAACCTGTTAGATGCCCCCCAAGTGACAAAAAACGATTACAGTAAATCCCATTTTTTTTAAATTGTGGAACAGTTATTGATGTGTTTAGATCCAACATTATGCAAAGTTTAAAAAAAGGTTTATGCGAAAGGATTCAGAGCTTCCATAACCTTTCGAGAATTCCAATTCATTTGTCTTTTCTTCGAGGGAGTTTTTGAGTGATATCACCAAGACCCATTTTTCTCTCGTTCTCCATCCTCCTCCCCTTTTACGCCTGCCACGCAGTCTAACGTGTTCGCGAACGTCTTTAGTAAGCGGAAAACTTAAGTTGAACTTCCGCCAAATCCAGTTGGAACACATTTTCCTACTAATAGTTCTTCCAGAGTTTGATTTATCTATCTTTGAACTGAACCACAATCACTGTTATCTTGAGTGATGAGAGTGGAGCGTCTGATTGTTGAAAATCTCCAAGATTTTTTATTGATAGAACAACGCGTAATCTTTGTACTTCCTCAGTTTTCCTCTTGATTAATAAATGACTTTTATTTACCCTCGGCAGTTTATTCAGCACAAATGCTAGTGGGGCTGAGCAAACAGGGTGAGAATCTCAACTGGCGGGAGGCAGACCAGTTGGCTATTTACAAGGATGACCGAGGAGCTGAACCAGGCACTTACCCAGAACAACACCAGCGGGTGGTCAGAACGGGACTTAAACCCGGGATCCGCTTCGGGGCTTTTGGCCGAAGTTATCAGAAATCGAGACTGTAAACTATGGAACACTACCATGGATACTCCTTCCCATCCTCTTTACCAACTATTACCCCCTAAGAAACAGAGACTTTAGCGAAACAGAGGACACGATTTTATTTTACCTGCTTTAACGCTAGAACGCTTTAAGACATCATTTATTAATAGGTGTCTTTTTAATTTTATTTAATTGTACTTGATCTTAAATTAATAAGATTGCTTTGTCATGTATGTAAAACCACACGTATGTTGTGACTACTTGACTATGAATAAAGACTCTTACCAGCGCCCCAGACCACTCGGCCATCCTGCCCTGTCCTCGCGCGAGGCAATTTTCGCGTAGGCCTCGCGGGCTTCGCGCGCTCTTCTATCCGGGGGCCCGTTTCTCGAAAGTCCCGGAAAGCCATTTCTGAAACTGTGATCTGCTTCGGGGGGTTTGAGAAACGCACGAGAAAAATGAGGGACTGCTCGGATTCTAAACTTGAGCAAATTCTCTCAACTACAGTCAACTCTCTCGTAAGCGACCACTCTTGGTGCACGACAAAGTGGCACTTGCGGGAGGTGGGCGCTTACGAGAAAAGTCAACAAAATAAAAGCAAAACTGAATTGATTAACTCTTATTACATAAAAATATCACCTTTTTAGCGAAATTTAGAGTTAGATAAAACACTGGCATATTTCACATCTAATAACATCTCGAAAATTTTATCATAATACTCCTGTTGAAACTTTTGTATCACATTAACAATTCCTGTTTACTTACGGATCTATCAATCTTTTTTGTATGCAAACTATTATTATTTGTCGGCACTCCGGGTCAGTGATATTAAAAACTGGACTTGTGACATTTGAGTAATGATTTTCTAAGGATCAAACGTGATCATCTTGGGTAGTCGAAGCAGAAAACAAAAGAATACGTCAAATTTCTGCCCTAAAAGTGGTCGCAGTCGCTTAAGAAATTTGAGTAGTGATCGCTTATGAGAGAGTTTTTGAAACAATATTTGACTGAGAAAGAAAACGGTTATTTACAAAGTGATTGGTTACGAGAAGTGGTCGCTATGAGAGAGTTGACTATATTACCAAAGAGAAATAATGAGAACAGAAAGGGAAAACTGCAGGGTTTTTTTAAACCCTTAAAACCATTGAAAGGGTTAAACTGATCAATACACGGAAGTTAAAAAAGATGTGGATTGGTTTCGAAAGAAAACGCAATGTTTCGTCCCCTTGCGTTCGAAGAAGAGTGTGAATTTTCGACGGTCTTGGTTAACTCCGCAGGGTGATTCTCTGCCGGCACCTTTCATTTAGCCGTTGCTCTTGCCCCTGAGGAGCGGTTAAATAAACGTTATCTTTTGCTGCCCTGTACATTGGGAGCCTAGTTGGTGGCCTTTTCAACAACAACAACAAAAAACAACAACAACAAAAGAACAATACAGATGTTCACTTTGGAAAAGAAACTGGATATGGTGTCGATCTGTCAGGAGTTGAACCCAACACGAGGAGCTTTTGGTATCCCTTAGGCGCATCAGGGATCATCTCGTGACTCGATACTTACTTAAATTTTAGCAGGGAGAAGCAGCTTAACGTCTTCTCTGTTCAATGTACAAATCGTCAAACAGGTTATCGGGATAGGAGGGCCACCTAGATAGGAAATTTGATGCGCTATACGTGTCGATTTTCCGCGAGAAGCGCGGCTCAGCGTTGGACTGGATGTGAGGAAATACGTCATAATCAGGGGTGGTGACGACATGAGACTCGCTTACTATTTCTACGGCCATTTTGATTAACCGGCAACCGTTCATATTCTTGGAGTTCTTGGAGATCTTGGGTTTCCCAACAGTAACTGACGTATTCCCTAGAAAAGTATGGAACCTCTATATTATAGAGGCTGAGTGGTAAGGTAAGAATCGCGTGATAACTAAGAATTATCGCACACGAAACCATCCTAACGCTTGTATGATACAGGTAACACCACTTTGAGAGTTCTTGCACCTACCTTTCCGTTCTCACAGTGACATAAGATTTCAGGTTCTTGGTACACCGTTCGAGCTTTAGACTTTGAATGTGTTCTTGTCGCAGCTTTTTGCTTTGTCACTAGAATTAATCACAGTGTACATGTTAGCACACGCCTCCCACCGTAGGCACATAACTTAGTTTAAGACGACCGCCGAGTTCATTCCCTTGCATTAGTAAGTTTGGTTAGCTTTGGGATCCCAGTTACAATGACCACCTTTCTGTTTCCCTGTCACCCTTCTTCCGAGTAATTTAAGCAACGAGTT
Source organism: Galaxea fascicularis (assembly GCA_948470475.1). Lineage (NCBI taxonomy): Eukaryota > Metazoa > Cnidaria > Anthozoa > Scleractinia > Euphylliidae > Galaxea > Galaxea fascicularis. The sequence continues at coordinate 1,823,851 of OX419343.1, read as the reverse complement.
ACACATGAAGTCGCATTTCCCGGCTTCATCATGGTAAGAATTGTAGCATACCTGGTTAGGAAATGGTGAAGAACTATAAAAAAGTGTGACCAATGGACATGTTACCGTGTTTGTACAGGCGCCTCGTATTGGAGTTTGAGATTCTTAGAGGAAATGTGAGACTTCGTCGGTACTGAACTTTCAGAGCTTTATTTGGTCCAAAGAGTGGTATCGGAATTTTAAGTGGCAGTAAACAGTGTTTTGAAAAGAGAGCGAAACCTCGCTATAGCGGAAGTAGCGTATCTTCGAATCACGGAATGTCGTACGCGCGCACCTAAATTGCGAATGGTTTGCATAGGTTAACTTCACTTAATTGCTCAGTTTCTGAAATGTTCACTTACTGGGTCTCCCTTCTCATTATTGACGAACTTAGCTCATGGTATTTCTATGCAGTAGCACTTTCAATGTAAACTGAACTTTATTTCTTACCGTCCTGCCAAGAATTTCCGTGCTTGCTGTTACATACTTAACAATGATATTGTCTCACAAGGAAGTCAGAAAAATATAGTTACACTACTAATTACCGTTCATATGATATCAGGTTTCATGTTACTATTGTAATTGGAAATAGTAATGATAATAATAATAGAATATTATAGAGTTCCAGTATGTTAAGCATTCAAAGCTGCTATACAAGGAAGGTGAAAATTTTTTTTTGAATTCAATGTGTTTGATCTAAATGTTTCATCACCACTAACACACTTTATAGATACAAATTAATTGGACTTCATTTGTCAATAATTTTTTTCTCATTCTGTTGGTTTGCTCCCTGATTTATTTCACTTGCCAAGGTTTATTTGGTTTTAATTTGCATTAATTGTACTGTATTTTTTACTTGGGACGCAGTCATTTACCCTGGGTGCTAGAGGTTATTTCTTTAGTTTGTAGAAGGAAAATTATTGTGCAAAACTGCAGCCATGAGGCGCAAAGTGCCTAGAGGAGAAAATAGCCTCTGGTCACACAAACACAGAATCTCCTTTTTGTGCTTTGCTGTCACCTGGGAAAACACGCTTTTTCAAAGCCAGTCAGATTTGTTATTTCACGTTGGTAGGGAAACCATGCTTTTTGTCAGCCAACTACAAATGTTGTTTCATTTGAAGAACCAATCAATGAACTAGGATGAATACTGTCCCACTGTCATAATATGAAAACATTTCTTGGCTCCTCAGCGACCAGAGGCCTGTCTCTCCCCTTCTAATTTGGTTTTTAGGGTAACAGTCATTAAGAGACCATGTGTTCTTTCAACTACAGTGTTTAACCTCTGTGTCTATATATAAATTTTTGTTTTTCAGATAATACAAAGGACTGTCAAAGGGGGAGTAAGTAATTTAAAAGTGAAAAATGCCTCCCCCTCCCCCTCCCCCTCCAGGACCACCCCCTCCCCCTGCACCCAGGCATTCTGGTCCACCGCCATCTAAGTCCTCTGGGAAGCCAACTGACAGGGGAGCTCTGTTGAGTCAGATCCATAAAGGTGCCAGGCTTAAGAAAACGGAGACAAATGATCGCAGTGCTCCCTCTGTAGGAGGAGGTATGTACACTGTTGTATTCCATTGCCGACTTTCAAGGTTTAAGTGATCTTATTTGGACATGCATTGGCTGTAATAGACATGACCATTTTCCACAGTGCAATCAATCAATCAATCAATCAATACACCAATCAATCAATCAATCAATCAATCAATTTAAAATGACATTCATTGGCATTTACTGTGTTTTACATGTACCTGCTCACATAAACATGTTAAATGTTCAAAAACTTTGAAAGGAACACCTGCCTGAAAGACTGCGTTATTAAATCCCCACCCACTGATTTTCAGGTAATCCAATTAACTGTCAAAACAGCCATCAAACAGTAACCTGCACACGCTTTTCCACTGACTGAATTCATGCTGCCAAGGCCTAAAATTATTTAAAAATAACACAATTTAGACATTTATTTGAGGTGAAATAGCATGCTTAAAATGAAGTGACATTAAATTCTTGAATTATAAAGTTGAAATAAATAAAAGTCAGTCAATCAGGCAAATGAACACTTATATCGGAATTGTGTGTAAATAAGGTGTTCATCAGCAAGCACAAACTGTGGTTGAAATATTGCTTTATTTGCTTGCTACAACCATTAATTTAGGGGTGTAGTGATGTCTCTATAATCTTGTGCTTTCCATCCCCCGCCCCCCCTCCTTATCAAAGTTGCCATCAGTGCAACACCATGCTCGGAACTTGGATGAACAACTTTAAGAAGGAAAGGGGTGTGCGTGATATCTCACAGGTTTCTTACCAGCAGCGATAAAGAGAAAAGCTGTTTTTCATCAGGAGTGCCTCAACAATTTTTCAATTGGCTGCAGCTGGCTTGATGTTTGTAACAACATATTAAGCAATTGCTGCTTCATATTACACAGCCTGTTATCCATAGCATCATGGACAGTAATGTTAATGTAACAGTGTGTTGTGATCTATGATTTTCAGCAAGGGCTGTAATGTGTCCTTGAGTTCAAAGCTGTTGAAAAGGTTTTGAATCTGTAAAGCAAAAATAGTTAAAATCGCTCACCAAATACCAAGGGCCAAGAGCAGGCAAAGGTGTATTTACAAACAACTGGGCCCAGTTGTTCGAAAGCTGATTAACGCTAATCCAGGATTAAAAATTAATCAAGGAGCTTATTTCTCTGTCCCCAAACATTGTTCAATGCCGATATTCTGCAAAATCTTAGATTAGGGAAAGTCAATCCTGAAAAACAAAAAACAGCGAAAACAACTTTCATCCAATAGTTAAAAACTGCAACCAAAGTTTACGCTAATCCTGGATTATGTTAATCGCCTTTCGAACAACTGGGCCCTGGTGTGTATCCTTCTTTTCACTGACATTACTGACACTCTTTCTTCCTAGTTAAACCAAGTCCAAGCGGTGGTGGCGGTGGTGGCAGCAGTGGCGGGAGTGGTGGTGGTATGGGTGCATCACCCATGGGACTTGGTGGTTTATTTGCTGGGGGAATGCCAAAACTAAAATCAGCTGGAGAAAGAGGCAAACCTGGAACAGGAGGTACAAGATAACATCAATGAAAGCGTTAAGGAATCCTTGTCAAGGTTCCCTTGCGCTTCCTTTGCTCATATTTATATATGAACAAGTGTAAGCGTCAGCACAAGGCAGTTAAGTTGTACATGCAGTTAACCTACACTGTATGCATGATGTGACAAATGCATGCTTGTTGAATGCTGTTGGTATGTTCCCTATTTTGAAAACAAAATTTAGGATGACGAGTTTGTCTTTGTGTTTGTGCTACTACATAGTGACGTAGCTGTCTGGTTACAGGTATGCAAGGACACAAACAGAAACACAAGCTCAAGAAAATAGTTCCATTTTCTTGTGCTTTTGCTTATGAGTTCAATGTTGCATCACACATGTAAACAGGGATAATGTAGTCATAGGTATAGGTATAATGTGGGTACCTATGTTTACAGATAGATGCTGATGGTTATGCTTGCCTTGAACTTTCAACATTTAACCAGCTTTAAATCATCTGCCTTAGCACAGATGTTTTTCCATACTTTTTTTTTTATGTCTCAATGAAAAGTCAGAACTTTTTTCTATCCCAGTGTGTGGCAACCTTGACTGAATTGGCCTGGTGACGTCAGCAAACACCAGACATACAGCAAACCCAGTAAAGTCTGTCAAAATTTCTAAATATTTATCTGTACTGCACTTGCCCTAATCGTTTTCTATATCATGTGGTTTGTTCTTTTGACTACCACTCTGTCGAGGTGCCACAGTTAGGAAAAAGAATGGGAAACTAGATTTTTTCAAGTTCGGAGAAAAGATCAGGGAATTGTGCATCAAGGCAGGGAAATTCAAAATTCTACCCAAATGTTGGGGAAAAGTCAGGGAATTTTACTGTTGGTTAGCCACAAGGTTTGTGAAAGAGTTTACTAGTTGGTAAAGGTAATGTTGTTTCAAAAATTGAAGGGCGGAGAGCATAACCAACCTGTATGTCGAATTCTAGGTCGTTTTTCGATTTTGCTCGGATTCGTCCGAATTGCTGCATATAAACTGTAATTTGATTGTAAAACATTGTCCAGTACTTTTTTAGTTTGGCTGAGTTTGTATTGGACAATGTTTTACAATCAAATTACAGTTCATATGCAAGAATTCGGACAAGTCCAAGCAGAATCAAAAAACGACCTAAAATTTGACAAAGGTCGGTCGTGCTCTCAGCCCTTCAATTATAATACAATCATCTCGATTTCTGTGGCATCATTTCTGGCTTTATTACCTTGTTGCTTTTCTCTTCTGTTTCTGGTCTTCTGTCCTTTAGTTTTGAAAGCATTTCTCTCCTCACCTACCCTGACTAACTTGTGTTTATTGCAGAGATATGCATTTCTCCCATTGGACAACTCTGTTTACTTGATTTTTATTTAGGTGCCAAAGGACCAGCAATGAAACCTCCAGGATTTAAACCACCTTCACCCAATAACTCTGGTTCACCACTTGCACCTCCTCCCAGCAGTAATTCAAGGCCTCTCCCCACCCCACCGGGCAAAGCCCCCAGTTTTGCTCCTCCACCACCACATCCAATGGTAAACAAGCCATCAGCGTCTGATAACTCACGGCCATTACCACCACCCCCATCAGGACAAGGATCAAGACCATTACCAGCTCCCCCACCTGGTGGTGCACCACGGCCCCCATCTACAATGAGACAAGGTCCCCCACCTCCACCACCAGGAAGAGGAAATGCACCTCCACCACCACCACCATCCTCATTGTCTGCAGCTACAAGAGCACCTGCTCCGCCACCTCCTTCAAGATCGAACCCAAGCATGCAACCACCTCCACAGCTGCCTCCCTCAAGAGGAGGACCCCCACCCCCTCCCCCCTCAAGAGGAGGTCCACCACCTCCACCCCCCAGTAGAGCCCCTCCACCACCATCTTCAAGACCACCATCTCAAGCACCCCCACCACCCCCTCCCATGAATAAGAGAACAAGTGGTGGACCTCCACCCAGCCGAGGATCAGCTCCTTTACCTCCTCCACCACCTTCAGGGGGGCTGGGCCCACCACCTCCACCCCCAGCCAGGGGAGGCACAGAAAAGAGAACAGGGCTGCCACCTCCACCACCGCCATCGTCAAGTAACAGATCTTCTAATACAATGATGAATGGACCTACTAGAAACTCACTCCCACCACCTCCACCAGAGGCTGTGATGAACTCAGGAGGTAAATAATGTTTTTTATTTATTTCTTTGATCGTGAGCGGGCGGTATCCTGAGAATCCTGCAATCTGATTGGTTCCGGAAGCAGGCAGTATTTTCCTATCTCCTGACCATGGTCATGGTAACCAACTATGCTAAGCGCAGAGTGAAGTTGCGAATTGAAAGAGCGAAGTTTCAATTTGTCTTAATAGGCCATATTCGTATTCTCGGTATTGAACTGGATCTAGCATGAAGTGGAGGCTCTTGCGGGGGAATACATTTACATATGAAAAGATTCCCCCGCAAGAGCCTCCACTTCATGCTAGATCCAGTTCAATATCAAGAATACGAATATGGCCTATTGTTTTTTGTTGACTTTTGAAAGTGAAACTTCACACAGTGTAAAAATATTCCTGACCAATTTATTATATTGTACATTTGTTGACACATTGATGAGACAATGTGTAAAATAAAAACATGACTTTTCCAGTTTTTCTTAATAGTTTCCCCTACCTTCTAAAAATAGAATTTAGCAGTAAATAAAAATGTTATTCACCGGCCTTGGTCGGTCTGTATTGGGAAAAACTGTGACCTCTGTCTCGAGTACAGCCCGCGGCGTATATATATATCATTGCCATAAGTTGATAACAGTTAAAGAGCACTCACCTCTCACCAAATCAGAGGTTTCATTAAAGGCCAGGCACCAGGCAAATTGGCCAGTGGTAAACAGTGTTTTGCCCACCTGCCATGCGCACATCAAGGCAATTTTTTGTGATAAATAAGTTAAATCGAAACATATTTGCCTGCTTGTGAAAAGTTATTGCCTTTCTGCTCAGAACCTTAATGAAACCTCTGCCAAATGTGGCCAGGGTTTAATTTCTTGCCCTGAGAGGTTTCCTTCTGGGTACTCTGGTTTCTTCCCAGCCCATAAAAAGCAACAAACATAATCCTCTTTGCTGTAGGAGTTTCAGCATCTATTATTTATTATGATTTTGATGATTATGATTATCAGTGATTAATCTAATCAGAAAACGAATTGTAATATAAAAGTTAGTCAAGAAAATATTAAAAGAAAAAAAAAAAGTAAAGGAATAGCATTTCACTGGAATGGCTTTATTCTATTTGATGGGTAGCATTAGCAACAGCTGTTATTTTTAGTGTCAAGAAGTAAGATAGACTACGTTTTTCTCTTGCAGGATGGTAAGACTCTTCATGATGAACTGGAGCTTATTGAGGGAATGAAGTTTGACCGTGGTTACATCTCCCCATATTTTATCAACACCACTAAAGGTAACGATAATGTGGAAGGAACTGCAGTATTAAATTAATGTGAATGTATGAAATCATATATTTGAACTTCGCAGTAATGAATGAAGATGAAAGTGATAGTTGTGGTCGTAAACACTATGTGAGGAGTTGTGAAACTAAAGCCTGAAAAAAATTATTTTCACATTCGTTTCTTTATCACTCACTGGTTTGTTATGAACCCACAAAAAAAAATGACCGTCTCCCAATTGGCTTGCAAGCTCATTTGGTAGAGCACTGCACCAGTATCGCAAAGGTAATGGCTTTCGACTCTGTGCAAACATGAATTTTTTGGGGCTTTGTTTTCACTACTACTCAAGTAGTGTTTGTAATTGCGGACAATCACTGTCATTGTCAAGTGCAGTATTGTAGTTTTAAGACCCGTATCAAAATAAGCAAAACCACACTTCTGATAAAACTGAAGCTTTTGTTAACCAACTCATTATCTTTTTTTGTAGGACAAAAGGTTGAGTTTCAGGATTGTTTGGTTCTGCTTTGCCAGAAGAAAATCTCATCCATTCAACAGATTGTTCCAGCCCTTGAACTGGCCAATGGGCACAGAAAACCCCTTGTTATTGTGGCAGAAGATGTTGATGGTGAAGCACTTACGACTCTTGTGCTTAACAGGTAAATAACTCTTTCAGTACTTGGGGTAAGCCTAATGACATCTGCTAAGCACTTTCCACTTTCAAGCAATTTTTAAGCCACAAATTGTGGTTTCACAACTGTCATTAAAGTGATAGATCGCTTCTGCAAGCTATGTAATACTACCTGTGTGTTCATTTATCTATATTAATGCAATTTTGAAGTTTTTGTTTTACCTGCAGTGATTGTCTACAGTACAACTTCAAACATGCCATCATTAATATTTTGATTTTGATTAAAGGAATGCTAAATCAGTGTTGTTCAGGTCAATCCATGGACTGGATTTTGGCTTTCAACTTTTATAGACAAAGAAAGATGTTTTAAAAATCTACAACAAAAATCTTTGTAGTTGTTTTGAAGTCTAATAAATTATATCAACTTTATGTGGTTGGTGTTGAGTCAAAACTTCCTCGGAAAAGAAACAAAACATGGAACTCGAGATTGATCCTTGACAGATAAAAATAATTATTTTAAACTTTTATCAATTATGGAAAAAAAATTATTTTATATTGTTTAGGCTTAAGGTTGGTCTTCAAGTGGCTGCAGTTAAGGCTCCAGGATTTGGCGATAATCGCAAAAATACCCTTCAAGATATGGCCATTTCAATGGGAGGCATGGTGTTTGGAGATGAAGCATTAGAAACCAAAATTGAAGACATCCAAATTCAGGATCTTGGGGAAGTTGGAGAGGTGTCAATCACAAAAGATGACACCCTGTTTCTCAAAGGCAAGGGAGACAAGGAGGAAATTGAAAAGAGGTGCACACAACTCAGGGAAGAACTGGAGCTCACCACTTCAGAATACGAAAAAGAGAAAATAAATGAAAGACTGGCGAGACTTTCTGATGGTGTTGCTATCTTGAAGGTGAGAATTCAGTTTTGCTGGATAAAATGTTGACTTTTGGTGCCATCAGCAAAATGGAAAAGTCAGCCAGTTTGTTCAGCGTGCAAACTTGCAAAGTGTTAATGCCATTTTATTGCATGGTGTGTAGAACCAACAAGGACCATTGTGCAAAAACATTGTAGAAATCAAGCTGTTATGTTTTCAATGCCTGAATTCACTGGTTTTGAAAAACATGAATTTTGTTTCATCTCTGCCCATATCAGGCTTCATTTGGTTAATTTCATGGAGCCATGATTAACATCTTTTTGATAAACACTTTCTGTAGATTGGTGGCTCAAGTGAAGTAGAAGTGAATGAGAAGAAGGATCGTGTCAATGATGCTCTTAATGCTACAAGGGCTGCTGTAGAGGAAGGCATTGTCCCTGGTGGAGGTGTTGCACTGTTAAGATGCATTCAGAGCCTTGAGAACCTTTCAACAAGTAATGAAGACCAGCAAAAAGGAGTTGAACTTGTGAGGCGAGCTCTTCGCAAACCATGTCAGACCATCGCAGAAAATGCTGGTGTAGAAGCACCATTGGTGGTTGAAAAGGTATGCAAACCTGCATTTAATTGCTTGTGGCTGTGAGGCACAGTTCAGACAGTGCCTGACTTGCTTGTATAGATTTCTGGTAACTCGCAGCTTCCCCACCTACATGACTGTACTTTTAAATGAACACTATTCCCTGAGCTCCGTCCTGTTACCTTACTGTTTCATGTTCTTGTACAACTTACATTCAGATATTTATAGACTGAATAATTTCTGAGGGTTTGGGCGAACTTGCCTCTCATTCCTCTTGTTATTTTCAGGTTGTTTCCTTGGAAGGTAACCATGGTTATGATGCCCTGAACAATACTTACGTTGACATGATCCAGTGTGGAATTATCGATCCCACGAAGGTAGTTAGAACAGCTATTACAGATGCTGCAGGTGTGGCTTCACTTCTGACGACTGCTGAGACAGTCATTGTTGATATGCCCAAAGATGAGAAGGCTGACATGGCTGGAATGGCAGGAATGGGGGGTATGGGAGGAATGGGCGGCATGGGAGGGATGGGAGGATTTTGAATGAATGGATGAAAGGTTGATGACAATTCAATCCGTGGTTCAATTTTGAACATCTTCTCTGTCTGGAAATATTTCAGTAATGGATGTTATGCTCTAGATGTGCGAGATCACGTGTAACCTTTGAATTGTAGTCAGTTTACTAAGTGCAAACAAAAGTTCATGGCAAACAGGCTTCATAATTGTGAAGAGAGACTAAAGCTAAGTTAAGTTTTGGGGATTGTTTTAGTCAGCTGTGGATTTCAGCTCTCTACTAAAACTACTCAGAGCCCTTATGTTTGAAAGGCCTTGGTGGTGGTGGCTGAAATGTGTCGGAGTAGTTTGTTCATGAGACCTTGCATTATACCAATTCTTCATAAGCTAATTGAAAACTTCTTTCTATGCTTGAATTGCACATCAAATGGGAGCCAGTATTCAGTTAGTTGCAGCCTGCTTCTCAATAAAATCATTTTTGACACACTTTGTGCCTCTGTATTATTGTTAGTGGTAACAGTAAAATGACGTGACTGTAGACTTGGGCCATCTGAGGCACCTTCAGTCTCTTAGAGTTGAGATATGTCAGTGACAGCTCTCCAAATATTCCAGAGCTGATTTAATTGTAGCCAACAAGCAATGCTTTGTGTGGATTCCAACACTCTCCAGCACTTTGATGGATCGTTACTACATAAATACTGTGTTTATAGTGGAAGTGCACTTAGCTATCCAAGCTAGTTTACAGGCACTCCACTTAAATCCAAATAAACAAATAATTCAAATAAACTTAACATGATAAGAATCCCAACCGGCGGGAGGCAAACCAGTTGGCTATTTTACCCGGAACAACACCAGCTAGTGGCCAGAGCGGGATTTGAACCCGGGTCACCGTATTGAAATCCAGCGCCCTAACCACTCGGCCATCCTGCTTCCAAACATAAACACATAACCACACTCACGGGGATATCAAACAAATGCCTAATCGTTTCCACATGACGTCACGGCGGCCATGTTGGTGCACAAAAACAAATTTTGTGGCCTTTTGTATCGCTTTGTAGATAATATTTGGAGGAAGGATGCAGGGCCTGAAATAACGGCCGGTCAACTGACAATGTCCGGTCAGAATCGTTGTCCGAGCAAATCCGTGGATGACCGGACATGTCCGGTCATTTGGGCTTTCAAAGAAAATTCAATTTTGAGACAATCATGATGGAAATTTATTCAATCTTATCATGTTCCCAAAAAAGATACTAACTAGAGGGACTTTTGTTTGTGAAATTGATGACATTTCCTGTTGTCAGTCGCGACCGCAAATTGGCTACTGCTGTGCGTGTTGTAAACTGCTGAAGATTGCGCGCCCATTTCCTCTCAAAATGGAGCCTCTATTGCAACTAGTTAAGATGGATTAAATTTGTCCGGCCAAAAATGCCTATGTCCGAGCAAAATCACGTTTGACCGGACAATGTGTCCAGCGCCTGCCCAATAGTTATTTCAAGCCCTGGGATGGTTAAAAAGTTTAGAAATTTTGCTAACACAGTTTACCATAACAATATAACCTGTTAGATGCCCCCCAAGTGACAAAAAACGATTACAGTAAATCCCATTTTTTTTAAATTGTGGAACAGTTATTGATGTGTTTAGATCCAACATTATGCAAAGTTTAAAAAAAGGTTTATGCGAAAGGATTCAGAGCTTCCATAACCTTTCGAGAATTCCAATTCATTTGTCTTTTCTTCGAGGGAGTTTTTGAGTGATATCACCAAGACCCATTTTTCTCTCGTTCTCCATCCTCCTCCCCTTTTACGCCTGCCACGCAGTCTAACGTGTTCGCGAACGTCTTTAGTAAGCGGAAAACTTAAGTTGAACTTCCGCCAAATCCAGTTGGAACACATTTTCCTACTAATAGTTCTTCCAGAGTTTGATTTATCTATCTTTGAACTGAACCACAATCACTGTTATCTTGAGTGATGAGAGTGGAGCGTCTGATTGTTGAAAATCTCCAAGATTTTTTATTGATAGAACAACGCGTAATCTTTGTACTTCCTCAGTTTTCCTCTTGATTAATAAATGACTTTTATTTACCCTCGGCAGTTTATTCAGCACAAATGCTAGTGGGGCTGAGCAAACAGGGTGAGAATCTCAACTGGCGGGAGGCAGACCAGTTGGCTATTTACAAGGATGACCGAGGAGCTGAACCAGGCACTTACCCAGAACAACACCAGCGGGTGGTCAGAACGGGACTTAAACCCGGGATCCGCTTCGGGGCTTTTGGCCGAAGTTATCAGAAATCGAGACTGTAAACTATGGAACACTACCATGGATACTCCTTCCCATCCTCTTTACCAACTATTACCCCCTAAGAAACAGAGACTTTAGCGAAACAGAGGACACGATTTTATTTTACCTGCTTTAACGCTAGAACGCTTTAAGACATCATTTATTAATAGGTGTCTTTTTAATTTTATTTAATTGTACTTGATCTTAAATTAATAAGATTGCTTTGTCATGTATGTAAAACCACACGTATGTTGTGACTACTTGACTATGAATAAAGACTCTTACCAGCGCCCCAGACCACTCGGCCATCCTGCCCTGTCCTCGCGCGAGGCAATTTTCGCGTAGGCCTCGCGGGCTTCGCGCGCTCTTCTATCCGGGGGCCCGTTTCTCGAAAGTCCCGGAAAGCCATTTCTGAAACTGTGATCTGCTTCGGGGGGTTTGAGAAACGCACGAGAAAAATGAGGGACTGCTCGGATTCTAAACTTGAGCAAATTCTCTCAACTACAGTCAACTCTCTCGTAAGCGACCACTCTTGGTGCACGACAAAGTGGCACTTGCGGGAGGTGGGCGCTTACGAGAAAAGTCAACAAAATAAAAGCAAAACTGAATTGATTAACTCTTATTACATAAAAATATCACCTTTTTAGCGAAATTTAGAGTTAGATAAAACACTGGCATATTTCACATCTAATAACATCTCGAAAATTTTATCATAATACTCCTGTTGAAACTTTTGTATCACATTAACAATTCCTGTTTACTTACGGATCTATCAATCTTTTTTGTATGCAAACTATTATTATTTGTCGGCACTCCGGGTCAGTGATATTAAAAACTGGACTTGTGACATTTGAGTAATGATTTTCTAAGGATCAAACGTGATCATCTTGGGTAGTCGAAGCAGAAAACAAAAGAATACGTCAAATTTCTGCCCTAAAAGTGGTCGCAGTCGCTTAAGAAATTTGAGTAGTGATCGCTTATGAGAGAGTTTTTGAAACAATATTTGACTGAGAAAGAAAACGGTTATTTACAAAGTGATTGGTTACGAGAAGTGGTCGCTATGAGAGAGTTGACTATATTACCAAAGAGAAATAATGAGAACAGAAAGGGAAAACTGCAGGGTTTTTTTAAACCCTTAAAACCATTGAAAGGGTTAAACTGATCAATACACGGAAGTTAAAAAAGATGTGGATTGGTTTCGAAAGAAAACGCAATGTTTCGTCCCCTTGCGTTCGAAGAAGAGTGTGAATTTTCGACGGTCTTGGTTAACTCCGCAGGGTGATTCTCTGCCGGCACCTTTCATTTAGCCGTTGCTCTTGCCCCTGAGGAGCGGTTAAATAAACGTTATCTTTTGCTGCCCTGTACATTGGGAGCCTAGTTGGTGGCCTTTTCAACAACAACAACAAAAAACAACAACAACAAAAGAACAATACAGATGTTCACTTTGGAAAAGAAACTGGATATGGTGTCGATCTGTCAGGAGTTGAACCCAACACGAGGAGCTTTTGGTATCCCTTAGGCGCATCAGGGATCATCTCGTGACTCGATACTTACTTAAATTTTAGCAGGGAGAAGCAGCTTAACGTCTTCTCTGTTCAATGTACAAATCGTCAAACAGGTTATCGGGATAGGAGGGCCACCTAGATAGGAAATTTGATGCGCTATACGTGTCGATTTTCCGCGAGAAGCGCGGCTCAGCGTTGGACTGGATGTGAGGAAATACGTCATAATCAGGGGTGGTGACGACATGAGACTCGCTTACTATTTCTACGGCCATTTTGATTAACCGGCAACCGTTCATATTCTTGGAGTTCTTGGAGATCTTGGGTTTCCCAACAGTAACTGACGTATTCCCTAGAAAAGTATGGAACCTCTATATTATAGAGGCTGAGTGGTAAGGTAAGAATCGCGTGATAACTAAGAATTATCGCACACGAAACCATCCTAACGCTTGTATGATACAGGTAACACCACTTTGAGAGTTCTTGCACCTACCTTTCCGTTCTCACAGTGACATAAGATTTCAGGTTCTTGGTACACCGTTCGAGCTTTAGACTTTGAATGTGTTCTTGTCGCAGCTTTTTGCTTTGTCACTAGAATTAATCACAGTGTACATGTTAGCACACGCCTCCCACCGTAGGCACATAACTTAGTTTAAGACGACCGCCGAGTTCATTCCCTTGCATTAGTAAGTTTGGTTAGCTTTGGGATCCCAGTTACAATGACCACCTTTCTGTTTCCCTGTCACCCTTCTTCCGAGTAATTTAAGCAACGAGTTACACATGAAGTCGCATTTCCCGGCTTCATCATGGTAAGAATTGTAGCATACCTGGTTAGGAAATGGTGAAGAACTATAAAAAAGTGTGACCAATGGACATGTTACCGTGTTTGTACAGGCGCCTCGTATTGGAGTTTGAGATTCTTAGAGGAAATGTGAGACTTCGTCGGTACTGAACTTTCAGAGCTTTATTTGGTCCAAAGAGTGGTATCGGAATTTTAAGTGGCAGTAAACAGTGTTTTGAAAAGAGAGCGAAACCTCGCTATAGCGGAAGTAGCGTATCTTCGAATCACGGAATGTCGTACGCGCGCACCTAAATTGCGAATGGTTTGCATAGGTTAACTTCACTTAATTGCTCAGTTTCTGAAATGTTCACTTACTGGGTCTCCCTTCTCATTATTGACGAACTTAGCTCATGGTATTTCTATGCAGTAGCACTTTCAATGTAAACTGAACTTTATTTCTTACCGTCCTGCCAAGAATTTCCGTGCTTGCTGTTACATACTTAACAATGATATTGTCTCACAAGGAAGTCAGAAAAATATAGTTACACTACTAATTACCGTTCATATGATATCAGGTTTCATGTTACTATTGTAATTGGAAATAGTAATGATAATAATAATAGAATATTATAGAGTTCCAGTATGTTAAGCATTCAAAGCTGCTATACAAGGAAGGTGAAAATTTTTTTTTGAATTCAATGTGTTTGATCTAAATGTTTCATCACCACTAACACACTTTATAGATACAAATTAATTGGACTTCATTTGTCAATAATTTTTTTCTCATTCTGTTGGTTTGCTCCCTGATTTATTTCACTTGCCAAGGTTTATTTGGTTTTAATTTGCATTAATTGTACTGTATTTTTTACTTGGGACGCAGTCATTTACCCTGGGTGCTAGAGGTTATTTCTTTAGTTTGTAGAAGGAAAATTATTGTGCAAAACTGCAGCCATGAGGCGCAAAGTGCCTAGAGGAGAAAATAGCCTCTGGTCACACAAACACAGAATCTCCTTTTTGTGCTTTGCTGTCACCTGGGAAAACACGCTTTTTCAAAGCCAGTCAGATTTGTTATTTCACGTTGGTAGGGAAACCATGCTTTTTGTCAGCCAACTACAAATGTTGTTTCATTTGAAGAACCAATCAATGAACTAGGATGAATACTGTCCCACTGTCATAATATGAAAACATTTCTTGGCTCCTCAGCGACCAGAGGCCTGTCTCTCCCCTTCTAATTTGGTTTTTAGGGTAACAGTCATTAAGAGACCATGTGTTCTTTCAACTACAGTGTTTAACCTCTGTGTCTATATATAAATTTTTGTTTTTCAGATAATACAAAGGACTGTCAAAGGGGGAGTAAGTAATTTAAAAGTGAAAAATGCCTCCCCCTCCCCCTCCCCCTCCAGGACCACCCCCTCCCCCTGCACCCAGGCATTCTGGTCCACCGCCATCTAAGTCCTCTGGGAAGCCAACTGACAGGGGAGCTCTGTTGAGTCAGATCCATAAAGGTGCCAGGCTTAAGAAAACGGAGACAAATGATCGCAGTGCTCCCTCTGTAGGAGGAGGTATGTACACTGTTGTATTCCATTGCCGACTTTCAAGGTTTAAGTGATCTTATTTGGACATGCATTGGCTGTAATAGACATGACCATTTTCCACAGTGCAATCAATCAATCAATCAATCAATACACCAATCAATCAATCAATCAATCAATCAATTTAAAATGACATTCATTGGCATTTACTGTGTTTTACATGTACCTGCTCACATAAACATGTTAAATGTTCAAAAACTTTGAAAGGAACACCTGCCTGAAAGACTGCGTTATTAAATCCCCACCCACTGATTTTCAGGTAATCCAATTAACTGTCAAAACAGCCATCAAACAGTAACCTGCACACGCTTTTCCACTGACTGAATTCATGCTGCCAAGGCCTAAAATTATTTAAAAATAACACAATTTAGACATTTATTTGAGGTGAAATAGCATGCTTAAAATGAAGTGACATTAAATTCTTGAATTATAAAGTTGAAATAAATAAAAGTCAGTCAATCAGGCAAATGAACACTTATATCGGAATTGTGTGTAAATAAGGTGTTCATCAGCAAGCACAAACTGTGGTTGAAATATTGCTTTATTTGCTTGCTACAACCATTAATTTAGGGGTGTAGTGATGTCTCTATAATCTTGTGCTTTCCATCCCCCGCCCCCCCTCCTTATCAAAGTTGCCATCAGTGCAACACCATGCTCGGAACTTGGATGAACAACTTTAAGAAGGAAAGGGGTGTGCGTGATATCTCACAGGTTTCTTACCAGCAGCGATAAAGAGAAAAGCTGTTTTTCATCAGGAGTGCCTCAACAATTTTTCAATTGGCTGCAGCTGGCTTGATGTTTGTAACAACATATTAAGCAATTGCTGCTTCATATTACACAGCCTGTTATCCATAGCATCATGGACAGTAATGTTAATGTAACAGTGTGTTGTGATCTATGATTTTCAGCAAGGGCTGTAATGTGTCCTTGAGTTCAAAGCTGTTGAAAAGGTTTTGAATCTGTAAAGCAAAAATAGTTAAAATCGCTCACCAAATACCAAGGGCCAAGAGCAGGCAAAGGTGTATTTACAAACAACTGGGCCCAGTTGTTCGAAAGCTGATTAACGCTAATCCAGGATTAAAAATTAATCAAGGAGCTTATTTCTCTGTCCCCAAACATTGTTCAATGCCGATATTCTGCAAAATCTTAGATTAGGGAAAGTCAATCCTGAAAAACAAAAAACAGCGAAAACAACTTTCATCCAATAGTTAAAAACTGCAACCAAAGTTTACGCTAATCCTGGATTATGTTAATCGCCTTTCGAACAACTGGGCCCTGGTGTGTATCCTTCTTTTCACTGACATTACTGACACTCTTTCTTCCTAGTTAAACCAAGTCCAAGCGGTGGTGGCGGTGGTGGCAGCAGTGGCGGGAGTGGTGGTGGTATGGGTGCATCACCCATGGGACTTGGTGGTTTATTTGCTGGGGGAATGCCAAAACTAAAATCAGCTGGAGAAAGAGGCAAACCTGGAACAGGAGGTACAAGATAACATCAATGAAAGCGTTAAGGAATCCTTGTCAAGGTTCCCTTGCGCTTCCTTTGCTCATATTTATATATGAACAAGTGTAAGCGTCAGCACAAGGCAGTTAAGTTGTACATGCAGTTAACCTACACTGTATGCATGATGTGACAAATGCATGCTTGTTGAATGCTGTTGGTATGTTCCCTATTTTGAAAACAAAATTTAGGATGACGAGTTTGTCTTTGTGTTTGTGCTACTACATAGTGACGTAGCTGTCTGGTTACAGGTATGCAAGGACACAAACAGAAACACAAGCTCAAGAAAATAGTTCCATTTTCTTGTGCTTTTGCTTATGAGTTCAATGTTGCATCACACATGTAAACAGGGATAATGTAGTCATAGGTATAGGTATAATGTGGGTACCTATGTTTACAGATAGATGCTGATGGTTATGCTTGCCTTGAACTTTCAACATTTAACCAGCTTTAAATCATCTGCCTTAGCACAGATGTTTTTCCATACTTTTTTTTTTATGTCTCAATGAAAAGTCAGAACTTTTTTCTATCCCAGTGTGTGGCAACCTTGACTGAATTGGCCTGGTGACGTCAGCAAACACCAGACATACAGCAAACCCAGTAAAGTCTGTCAAAATTTCTAAATATTTATCTGTACTGCACTTGCCCTAATCGTTTTCTATATCATGTGGTTTGTTCTTTTGACTACCACTCTGTCGAGGTGCCACAGTTAGGAAAAAGAATGGGAAACTAGATTTTTTCAAGTTCGGAGAAAAGATCAGGGAATTGTGCATCAAGGCAGGGAAATTCAAAATTCTACCCAAATGTTGGGGAAAAGTCAGGGAATTTTACTGTTGGTTAGCCACAAGGTTTGTGAAAGAGTTTACTAGTTGGTAAAGGTAATGTTGTTTCAAAAATTGAAGGGCGGAGAGCATAACCAACCTGTATGTCGAATTCTAGGTCGTTTTTCGATTTTGCTCGGATTCGTCCGAATTGCTGCATATAAACTGTAATTTGATTGTAAAACATTGTCCAGTACTTTTTTAGTTTGGCTGAGTTTGTATTGGACAATGTTTTACAATCAAATTACAGTTCATATGCAAGAATTCGGACAAGTCCAAGCAGAATCAAAAAACGACCTAAAATTTGACAAAGGTCGGTCGTGCTCTCAGCCCTTCAATTATAATACAATCATCTCGATTTCTGTGGCATCATTTCTGGCTTTATTACCTTGTTGCTTTTCTCTTCTGTTTCTGGTCTTCTGTCCTTTAGTTTTGAAAGCATTTCTCTCCTCACCTACCCTGACTAACTTGTGTTTATTGCAGAGATATGCATTTCTCCCATTGGACAACTCTGTTTACTTGATTTTTATTTAGGTGCCAAAGGACCAGCAATGAAACCTCCAGGATTTAAACCACCTTCACCCAATAACTCTGGTTCACCACTTGCACCTCCTCCCAGCAGTAATTCAAGGCCTCTCCCCACCCCACCGGGCAAAGCCCCCAGTTTTGCTCCTCCACCACCACATCCAATGGTAAACAAGCCATCAGCGTCTGATAACTCACGGCCATTACCACCACCCCCATCAGGACAAGGATCAAGACCATTACCAGCTCCCCCACCTGGTGGTGCACCACGGCCCCCATCTACAATGAGACAAGGTCCCCCACCTCCACCACCAGGAAGAGGAAATGCACCTCCACCACCACCACCATCCTCATTGTCTGCAGCTACAAGAGCACCTGCTCCGCCACCTCCTTCAAGATCGAACCCAAGCATGCAACCACCTCCACAGCTGCCTCCCTCAAGAGGAGGACCCCCACCCCCTCCCCCCTCAAGAGGAGGTCCACCACCTCCACCCCCCAGTAGAGCCCCTCCACCACCATCTTCAAGACCACCATCTCAAGCACCCCCACCACCCCCTCCCATGAATAAGAGAACAAGTGGTGGACCTCCACCCAGCCGAGGATCAGCTCCTTTACCTCCTCCACCACCTTCAGGGGGGCTGGGCCCACCACCTCCACCCCCAGCCAGGGGAGGCACAGAAAAGAGAACAGGGCTGCCACCTCCACCACCGCCATCGTCAAGTAACAGATCTTCTAATACAATGATGAATGGACCTACTAGAAACTCACTCCCACCACCTCCACCAGAGGCTGTGATGAACTCAGGAGGTAAATAATGTTTTTTATTTATTTCTTTGATCGTGAGCGGGCGGTATCCTGAGAATCCTGCAATCTGATTGGTTCCGGAAGCAGGCAGTATTTTCCTATCTCCTGACCATGGTCATGGTAACCAACTATGCTAAGCACAGAGTGAAGTTGCGAATTGAAAGAGCGAAGTTTCAATTTGTCTTAATAGGCCATATTCGTATTCTCGGTATTGAACTGGATCTAGCATGAAGTGGAGGCTCTTGCGGGGGAATACATTTACATATGAAAAGATTCCCCCGCAAGAGCCTCCACTTCATGCTAGATCCAGTTCAATATCAAGAATACGAATATGGCCTATTGTTTTTTGTTGACTTTTGAAAGTGAAACTTCACACAGTGTAAAAATATTCCTGACCAATTTATTATATTGTACATTTGTTGACACATTGATGAGACAATGTGTAAAATAAAAACATGACTTTTCCAGTTTTTCTTAATAGTTTCCCCTACCTTCTAAAAATAGAATTTAGCAGTAAATAAAAATGTTATTCACCGGCCTTGGTCGGTCTGTATTGGGAAAAACTGTGACCTCTGTCTCGAGTACAGCCCGCGGCGTATATATATATCATTGCCATAAGTTGATAACTCTTCAGCTTTTTCTACTTTGTAAGCTCAATTAAAATCTTCAAAATTTGATCTGAACTTTTTAAGGTAAGGCTACCAACTGAGCTGTGAACAGCATCTTTGTAACAATGTTATAATTCCACACCCTTTCCATCAAAATGTACTTTTGGGGATCCTTTGACAATGTTTTGGAAGGACGTTAACAGTTGATAAGGAGGTGTATACACATTTAAGGGCCCACAACCATTTGCTAGTTTTTCCCAATTGTTGCTCACCCAACAATTGCTATTAGGGCAGCAACAGCAATGAGAACATTGCAAAACAATGGGTTTAATGAGCAAAACCAATCAGTCTGCTTATGCATTTTACATTTTGGTACATTTCTTTGCCATTCTCTGCATGGCAGCAAATGTCTTTCTTTTTCCTTACTTTGTTGCCATTTACAGTAGTTTAGTCCCTGGAGAATTTGCCAGTATTTTCCAAGTTAAACAATTTGGAATAATAAAAGAACAAGATGTTAAATTTGAAGTGACATTTTCATTGCTGTCACTGTGTTAAGCTCTCTGTTATCAAGACTGTTGTGAACAAAATAGACAGTGATAATTGACTACTCAGCATTCTGTAGCTGTAAAAAGTGAAAAACAATCGTGTAAATGAATAGATAGATCCAGTGTTGCAATAACAGTAGAACAGTACGTGATAACATTATATGTTGTGATGCAGAACCATTTTATTGAGCTTTCACCAACAAAGTGTATTTCTTCTGGTTACTTACAGATGATTTTGAATCAAGATTTCAATTTAGCACTGATCTTCCGCCACCTGAGCCCTTTGTAGATACGGCAAAAACTTATCCAAGTAAAAACCCCAGAAAAAGTGGTGAGTAGTCAACTAATTCATTTTGACTTGTAAAAATCAAAAGATGCTGCAACATACTTTGGTTATAATGTTTAGCAGTGCAATGACAGTGGTTTGATCAGAGGATATCATTTCAACTGTAACATTTGCAAATAACCTCAAGGCACTAGACTGACATGGACCAATTAAAGTGCCCATAACGAAAAAAATTTTCTTACAGTAAGGAAGGAGGAGATTTTATAGCAGTTGGAAAAACCACTGGCATGACTTGGAAAGGGTTGTACGGGTAATTCCCAAATAAATCCTTCTAATTTAGAACAGTCTTAGGTGTTTTGCTTTTTGAGTTTTAAGCCTGAAAATTGTCTTTCTAAGTTTGATATGGTCTTTGTACTCTTTGTAAAATTCTCTAAAATGGAATGTGTTTGTGCAAAGTTGATGTGACTGTTGCAAAAGGTCTCCTCAGTTGAGCTAACTGCGTATCAGGGACCTTTTGATTTGAGTACGAGTACAACATTTCAGATCTGGTGAGTAAGGTAATCACTTGTGATTTCAATAATTGTTTCTACAATCTCAATATCTGCTGGTGAACAAGGAAGACTGAGGGTTCCAAGGAGGTGATACAAATACTTGATGGTGCAATCATACTGAAATCTTAAGGTCCCCATTTTTGATTTTCATCAGTGATAATTACAGTGTGCAGTGAAGGTTTTAGGTTTCAGTTGAGACCCTTAGTCTTTCACTGGTCCTTTTTCTTTCTTGGTTTTTCAGGGTGTTGACTAAAAATTAAAATAATTAAGAAAGTTAAATTAGTTTTTTAAGATTCACCTGAATGACATCTTTATTTTCAGGTGGTGCAAAGTCTTCTGGGAATCCAAGTGGAGTGAGAAACACACCACCTCCTCCTCCCCCGTCAAGAGGAGCTCCTCCTCCCCCACCGCCCCCTCCCAGGAGATAGGGCATTTGTCAAAGCTTTATTAGTAATTTCTAGGAGGGCAGAATTTTTATAATTGATCCAGATCTTTGGATGTTATTTGGTGGTCTTTGTATGCAAAGAGACTTTTTCATATTCATCTGACCTCCAAACCCAACGGCATGCCAAAGGTTAGAGAAATCTGTTAAAATTATGAGACAGAAAATGAACAATTTCTGAAAGACTCCAAAGACGTAGGCAAATCTTATGTGAAATGATGATGAAATATATGTTTTGTATTCTTCATTTTCTGTAAACAATTAACAGGGCATCAAGAACCCTTAGCAGTAAGCTGGCATGCAGCAAAAAGTAGCCTTGAAAGTGAGCATCACTCTGTCCTAGTATGGGATAGGAGCAGTGATTGTGGTGGAAAGAGTAGTGTTGATTATTTGAATATTACAAAAAAATTGCTGTGCATTAATTAATAATTTTTCAGTTGTTACAATTGTGTAATTATCATGTTAGAAATGACAGACACTGTCTTATAAAACCACAGCTCAAAATAAATTTTAATGTCTTTTCCGTAGACATAATTTTCTTTGGTATAACAATATTATTAGTACAGGTGTATCAGTGTGGTTTGTATCTTTCTGATTTATTTGTAAATAAATACAACATTTTATGCAATGACACAACTTTTAACCGCTGGGCTTTTTAAATAGTGTAAACTTCAACAGTTGTTGATTGTGGTTTGCATATTACTGAAACCTACAACAAGGTCTTGTATGAATCGTTGTCCTAGCAAAATCCTACCCACGTCACTGCCAATCATAGAGCGTGACAAGATTGGACATGTTAGCAAGTAGTTAGAGGTGTATGAGGCGTAATGAGGGTCCCCTATACCACTTTCGGCATTCACGTAAAAATATTGAGACTGTTCACGCGTCACGGATAGTTCCCAAACTTCGTTCACGTTCACGATAAAATCAAATATCACGAATGAACAAATAAACCTAAATCACGTTTCACGAGAAAAAAATAGTTCCAATCACGTTTCACGAAAAAAGTATAGGGGACCCTCTGTAATGAGAAAGGAGTGTGAATGTGTTGCCAAAGAGATCTGATTGTAGTATGGAAACTGTAGAATCGTGGGAGATCTTTTTAAACTGTTAAGAATGACAACTGGATTCCTCGCTTTATCATTGCACTCACATCATCCTCAAGGAATCACGGTTAGTGACAACACATCACTTCACTCAACAGCTCAACTCTGGCAAAAACACTACATTTCACACTTGATTGCTACTTTCATAAATGCGGTGAGCTTATTTTCATTCATTTTCTCGATTATTTTGCACCAAACAACTTGAAAAAAACAAAACAGGATGTAACTGAAACAGAGACCAGTTCGTGTTCTTCAGTGCATGATGGGTAATAAGGACAAAACGGGAATTTATTGTGAATTCGAAAGGTAGGGAAATTCAAAGCCACCTTGGAAACCTTTTTGGAAAACCAAATGAACTCAAAGATGCTACAGGATAAATTTGGTCGCTTTTCGTATAGCCATATATTTTGTGCACTTAAAAGAGTGATCTCTCCACAAGAAACCAATTTAATTTTGGTGTTGAGTTTTGTATCATTGTTTTTACATACATGCATAAATCAGTTTATTTCAAGGCATTAAAAATAAAGAAATACAGAAAGAATGCCCCCCCAAAAAAAAGTTTAGAAGGAGGACCCCATAGAACAAACTCCGTAAAAGAAAATCTAAAATATTCAACCAACATTAAAATTGTTCAAAACAAAGCCGAAGATACTACAAGATAATTTAAAAAAGATCGTAAAGACCGCTTAAAACTTCCAAGATTTCTTTTTGTTTAATGTGTTTTTTCTGTTGTTTTGTTTGATTGCTTGGGTTGAGCCCATCATTACTTGACTAAAGGTGGATTTCCACTGCGGCGAATTTTTAAGTGCGTAAACAGCCGTGTATGTGAAAACGTAAAAGTTGAACCTCGCTCAACTTTCATACACATCGTCTCTATTTGATTTACGCACGTAAAGCCAGTTAAAGTTCACGCACGTAAATCGCCACAGTGCATGGAAGTCCATCTTAACTTTTTGAGACGTAAACTTGATTCTTTTCAACGCACTGGTCTTCAGCCAATATACTCCGCGGTAAGTGGGTCACTGAACAAAACATGTTGGGAAATCCGGAATTTTTGTTATTGAGCTCATCAAGGTCTGGAGGAAGCTCTGCTTGATGTCCTTTGGCACCGAAGTTCTCGCATTCTGGCGAGTGCCTCCATTCTCTTTTCGTGTTCCTTTTCTTCCTGCAAACAAACACGGCATTTAGTAACCGGCCAAGAGTGATGTAGATTATGAAGAAGTAATGACTGATCTGAAGACTTCAGGGCTAAAGATTACCTCTTAATTACATGCTAACAGACAAAAGCAGTCTAAGTAACGAGGAGGTTCAAAGTAAGTGTACTCCTACCTGAATTGTCCTAACTTGAGCTCGCACAAGGATATCATTACAGTGCTGATGAAGCGAACCTGAGGAAAGTGAACACACAACTCTGTAACAAGTACAGCACCTTTTACGGACAACCTTTGTTCACAGACTTTTCTGTTTATCATTTTTGATCACACCTCAGGAAAAAAAATTACATCTGACTCACTAAACAGTCCGCTACTTTACTAAAAATAAATTTCAAATTTGGCTGGGTCGATTGTTTTTCACTCATTCACAAAACAGTTGGTACCTTTAATTCATCGCATCAGGATGTAAGAATTCAACATAGTACAGTACTGTCCCCGATGAGTTTTCAGTACTCAGCCTTGACACCTAAGATGTAACTTGAATTGGAAACCCTAAACGAAGTAGAATTAGCATCGCTATAAAACACAGTCGTGACTTTTACAGTTAGAATCTCTGGAGATTTCAAATATGGAGACCCTTCCCCCACCCCCTGTTAAGTGACATTTCCCTTCTATCTGTCAGGGACTTTAATTGGTTGAATGCTTATCCAATCAGACTGTCACTTATATAGTCGTAACAAACAGGATCAAAAATCGTTTGTAAAGTCAGGCCGAAACGAAACGAATCAGTTACGTCCATTACGTGCCAGAAACATGGAAATGACTAAAATGAAGCCAAGAACCGTCATATGTAAGCATAAGAGGCCGGATGGTTTGGAGTTTTGGAAAATATGTGGTTCAAAACTTAGATTTTGTGGAGAACTGATCCAATACACTGTTATCCGGAAGATTTGGTCGCCCGTAAGCATAAGAGGCCGGATGGTTTGGAGTTTTGGAAAACATGTAGTTAAAACTTAGATTTTGTGGAGAACTGATCCAATACACTGTTATCCGGAAGATTTGGTCGCCCGTACGGGAGACCGAGAGATTCCCGGATAATCTGGGAGAACTGGTATACACTGAATTTCTCAGATTTTAGTTTGGAATTCTACTCCAACACAATAGTAACGATGATTTTTATCTTAGTGTGTAAATAAGCTTAAAACAATTACTAAATTTCTTACTCATTAAAACCTGCAGGGACAGCAAACACCAGCAGACCAGAGTTGCATAGCATATAGTCTCCCACGCTGTCGTTTTTAGGGGAGTCGTATATCACCTGCTCCCTACCTCATGATTGGCTAGGACGTCTCGCATGTGGTTGGAGCGCCTCGCATGTCAATGGGAAAGGGTCAGCAGACGTTTGTGTGGAGGAGGTGAAATACGATTACCCTAAACACGACCGCGTGGGAGGCTATACAGCATACAGCCTGATATAATATGTATAATATGTATGGTTCCGAGGGAAAAAGTTAGTAATTAAACTAGTTTCCCGAAGGAACATACATTAAGTGTTTTCTTATATATTTAGACTTTTCCTTAAACAATCAAATAGCAAAAACAAACAAAGACGGCAGAACTTCACAATCCTCAATCCGTGAGCACCTGACGTGAGCACGTACTGAAGATCACGCCATTTTTAATTTAGTCATGCACTGATCACGTGCTGTTGTATTCAGCGCGCGGACAACAACTGCGCAATTATATCCCGGTCGGGATACAATTGAATTTGATCAGCGGCATGTGACCAAGAATGAACCAGTCACAGTGCTCGTTTTGTTCAGTGAAAGTCTAGGTATATAACAATGATTGTAATCGTTTTATTTACCTTGTTTATTTTCACCATCTTTTACTTCAGTTGAGTTATTTTCTTCTTCATCTTCCTCGTCACTTTCTTCGTCCGACTCACTGTCAAGTTAAACATAAAATCATGGAATTCGACTCAATTATCGCTTACGATTCGCAAGAAAACCTGAACTACCATAGTCTCCTTCGCAGCCGTTATTAGGGTCGTCACGCAACGCTCCTTCCCACTAACAGCTGCTCACTCGAGCTCTGCATTCCTTTCGCTTTGTTACTGAGAACCAATAACCTGTATGTATCTGTTAGCAGCTGCACCAATCATATTTCTCGTTACATTTGCCGCCAAAAACACAACAAGGTGCAGGTTTCCAGGAAATGGAAGCCTGCTCCTTATTGGTCAGTTTGAGGAAAGGAATGCAGAGCTTGAGTGAGCAGCCGTTAGTGGGGAGGAACGTTACGTGACGACCCTAATAACGGCTGCGAAGGAGACTAGAACTACCACAACAACAAACAGTTTCAACTACAAAGCCGGCAGCCCTGCACCATTTGCAAAACCTCACAAGATTGGTTGAAAAAACAATAGACAAACAATCCAAACAATGGACCTAGCCCTAAAACAATAGAGCTGCACCCTACAAAGATCGAATGAAATTAGAGGTTTCAAAGAGGTGCAGTCCTATCCGCAGGGCACAAAGCCGGGGAATGAAGACGAACAACAGAGTGTTAATTATTCCATTATTCCTTGTGAGAAAATGTCAATTATTCTGGTGCACATTTCGTTATTCACAAAAAGCCCAGTGCTAACTCCCCGTTATTCGAATCCCATTATTCCTCTTCATCTCCCGAAGAAGGTTGGTGTAAATTCATCAGTCCCCCTGTGCGCCACGGAAGGGTGCACAAACCCCGTTACGAGTTTTCCACCAGGGTAGCACAGCTTCCACCCATGTTATAGATGTGACTTACGTCAGACCAGTACTCTTTTCGTTTCATGTTTGAGTTCTTTGACGTCCATAACAAGTTTTACGTGTGGAATTAAAGAAGGCACCTATTCAATGGCACAACATTACAGTCTGATACCAATGGCCTGATCATTTGAATTGACACTGATGTTGAGCACACAGGCGAACCAGACAGCATGACTTTACGAGCCCGCGACCCTCCACTCAGCAGTCCGGTGCTCTACCAACTGATCATGAGCAAACTGGGAGGCGGTTACTGTACACTGTATACAGAAAAACTAACGACGGCTGAAACAATCCTATTCACGTATTGAGACTATGGTACAGTAGGCATCACTGTGAATTGTCTCCATTATGTTGTACACCAAACATTGTACCGTTGCATCCTTTGAGGAGCTAATATTATGGTCTATTTTAAATAATAGCTTCGTCGATAATCTGAGAATTCATCAAGAATGCCACACTTATCCTTACAAAAATAACAATGAAAATGTTGTCAAATGACAGACCAAATAAGTTGCAACTACTTACACAGGACACCCAGCCTCAAGTCTTTGCTCTTTGGTTATGTCTTCACCATCCAGTTGTTGCAATGCCGGCAGAGCCAAGAGCAACTTTTTCCTGCAGATTAAACAAAATAATTCTGAAAGATTATAGGAAGAACTGGGGGAAAGCGAGGTAAAGCAATTTTATTCACCTGGGATTCGTGGTCAATACTTTCTAAAGCGAATGATACACGGTTCAACATTTGTTGAACAACAAATGCTGAAGCTGCTGTTCAACAAATGTCGAATAGTGTATCATGTGATGTTGATCGTTGAACTGATATGCCGTTCAACATGTTGAAAGTTGTTGAACAAAAATAGAGCTTGGCTCTATTCCGTTCAACAAGTTGCTCAACAAATGTTGAACCGTGTATCATTCGCTTAAGCTAAACATGTGAAGCAAACACCTCAACCAAACGCATTCACAAATACACAAAAAGGGTAAAGGTGTGCAGCTAAAAAATGCCGATGGAAGCACAATTTAGTCTTAACAGGGGTGGGGTGATGGGAATATTTGAACCCGGTTTCTCAGGTTTATTAGCTCAGCAACCAGGTCAACTAGCAGTTTTAGTCCCTGTAACCAACGCACCAGTAAATTTAATACTTGAAGAGAGACTTAAACTCTTAACCTGTTAACATCATGTTGCCAGTGGTTTCTAGAATAAAGAAACATACATAACAGATTAAGAGCAGGACAACTAATTACAGCAATTGAAATAACATAGGAAATACAGATAACATAGGAAATGCGAGATAAACGAAGAGGAAAAAGACATTACCTGACGATTTGAGAATAAAGCAATCGAAGGAACGAAGTAAAGAACGTAACGTAGTTATAACTTAACCTTACGAGCTCGAGTGAAATGGCGATTAGCATAACCCGCGCGAAGGTGGTACTATTTATAGGCAGCCGCACGGACTGGGGCTAGGCGAGGGGATTGGTTTCTACAGTCCCTGTTACACAAACCGGAATCGGAAAAAACCCCCAGAGGGTTTCCATTTTGTTCCACTTGCACTTGTGACGCCGGCGACAGTTTGATACCAAAATAGTGCTTGCGACTCCGACAATCTAGTTTTCACTTGATCATAAGCGACGGAGCTATACTGAAGCGGAATAAGTATTCTGCTTCCGACTCCGTCAGTTTGATTTTAAATCACTTCGCTGTACGCTTTTGATTTTGACTCTGACGCCGTCTCCGACGTTCGTGAACACCAGTAACTGCATAAAGCTCTTGAAGGGAGCCACATTAATTTGGCGATGATTAAATTTAGCCTCACTTAATTTTACCGCCCCCCTCTTCTTTTTCCCGCCTCGCGCCTCGTGGGTGGATGCTGCATGGCAGTTCAAGCTTCATTAAGATGGTTTAACAGGAATAAACGATCGTCTAACGTTAAAGAACTCAATGTGATGTAATGTAAGACTTAAAGCAATAATACACGGAAAATTATCATTTAAGCTAAAAGTTAAAGAATGAAAACGGATCACACGTCGAGACGAATCATTCGTCAAGTATATATACTAGAGACGAATTGTCAGACGAAGTTCGCCCCAGATTCTGGTATAAATTCGGCCAAAGGTGTGACTTGACTTATTCGATTGCCGTTACCTAAGAATAGACGTATTCGGCCGGCTAACGTGTTTACATCCTTGTTGCCACCCAATTCAGATCACGTGATGATTCATTTGGGAGGTAACCATTGTGCAATTTGTCACACACAACTGATCGCATGGAAGTATGAACAAACAGAACAATTGTAACCCCCCAAATGAATCATCACATGATCTGAATTGGGTGGCAACAAGGATATAAACACGTTAGCCGAATCCCTCTATACCGCACAAGCCAAATTTTTTCAAGCTTTCTTTTTTCTTTTCACTCCTGCTTTAGTAGCGTTCAAACCGCTGCAACACAAGCTGTCATCAGAAATGCACAAACGATCTTTCGTATTGTCTGGTATATTCGTCTTCTCACCCCGGGCGGTCTTTTCACGTGATTTATCGCGACTTCATAGATCGAAAGTTCTCGAACGCCACACCTAATTTCCGCCCGCAGCCTGTCAGCCACAAGCTCGCTGCCTAGCCTCACAATCTCCGCGCTATAATGGAAACTTTAAAGGAGTATTTGCTTTCAAAGTACTTCAGTTCGTTTGGCTATGTTGTAATCATCCTCCACATCCCAGCATTGGTAATATTTGCAGCATTTACAGGCCAGCTGAGAACAAGCGAGCGGAGATTGTTTAGTTGCAACGTCTCGAACTGCCGCGACAACTGTCTGCGAGAATATGATGACCAGTTCAACTCTCCTTTTCCACTCTATGGCTTTGTCCTGTTGTCTTTCCTTCCTCTGGTGGTTGTATCCATCGCTTACTCTTGGTGCTTCGTGAAATCCCGAGTTGATGAGATAGAAATCGCCATGAAGCCCGACGCTGAAAACCCTCGTCCCAGACCAAGAGTCACTACTCGGAAAGTGTTCCGTTCTTACTTTGTACATTTGCTTCTACGACTCGTACTGGGGATTTTGTTCATAGTGTTGCAGAACTTCGTATTTTATGTTGCTGCTTATCCAACAGAATTCGTTTGTCGTCTTTGTGATGTATCAGCTACAGTAAAATCAACAGGAACTTCCACACATTTCAGCCAAACGAAAGCTGATTCATCCGCTGTCAACTGTGACAATTCTGTTGGATCTGACTTTGCTTTATGGGCAAAAGGAATTTGGATTGTCAACGCTCTATTTGCAGTTCTTGTGTTTGGAGAAACGTGTTATCTACTTGTTCGAGGACGAAGTAATACTGCATTTACTTTTGACTCCGAGTTTTGTCTGAAGCACTTTTTCAAGAAGAGCAGAACTCCAGTCACCCTTCGCAACTCGATTTTCCGCTTAAAAAGGCGATTTCAGGAAGAAACGGAGTATCTGGAACCATTAATTGCTTCCTTCAGCGACAGCAAAGACAAGAAAGCATTGGACGACATTTTTGTTGACCTTGTTATCTGTACTGGAAGAACAAACCACACTTTCGATTACTCGTTACAGAGACACGAAATCCATGACGTTTATTTGCGGCCTCAACATGGATCCATTGCTATAAAGAATCTTGAAGAATTGTTTCTTCCCAATGAAGATACGCAAGATCCTCAAAAAATTCTTATTGTTGGTCGCCCAGGGATCGGAAAGTCTGTACTTAGTAAGAAACTCCTGCGTGACTGGAGCAACGATAAAATCTTGTGTGACAAACACATCTTCTTGTTCCAATTCAGGCATTTCAACTCTGAGACACCGAGTGAGAACAAGATTTCCCTTAAGGAGCTACTGAGTCGTGATAATGACATGTTTCAGTACATTTTAGATAACCCAGAGAAAGTTGTTCTCATATTTGATGGCTTGGATGAATTTAAACACCACGAAACCTGTTTGGAGGATGAGGAGGTAGTGCATGGAGAGGGTCCAACAGAGAAGATGACGTTTGCTGCGTTGTATGTCAAATTAGTGAAAGGTAAACTGCTTCCTGGAGCCAGAATTCTAACAACCTGCAGAACCAACGTTGTGCACAGTGTTGAAAGTCTGACCTTTAACAGGTTAGTGGAGATAATGGGGTTTACACCAGAGAAAGTTCAGGAATATGTACAAAAACATTGTGCACACAACACAGAGATGATGAGCAAGATATGGGTGCACATCAGCAGCAATGCAGAATTACTGTCATTGTGCTATATACCAGTGAACTGCTTCATCATTTGCTCTCTTCTGGAAAAGTGGATTCCACTCGAAGATCACAATTCAGCAAGAACATTACCAAAAACATTAACAGAGATTTTTACAGGCGTTTTGAGACTATTCATTTTTAAACATCACCCAGCATTTAAAGGAAGACCATTGACTAAAGATTACCTCGTGGGAAAAGATGGCTTCCCTGACTCGGTTGAAAAGGCTTTGAACCAAGTGAGGTCACTGGCCAAAAAAGGAATAGAGTCAAGACAGCTGGTGTTTGGATCAAAAGAAGTTCAGGGGATGGAAAACTGTGGTTTGCTTCACCGTTTACCAGATGTTGAAGCTGGACCTTTGAAGTTTGAGTCCCATTTCTGCTTCCTTCATCTGACTCTGCAAGAGTTACTTGCTGCTCAGGAAATTACAAAGATGCCACCCACTGACCTCAGCAATTTTATCTCCTCAAATTCTTCAGATCCAAAGTGGCATTTGGTTATTCAGTTTGTAGCTGGTTTACTCCATGGTAAGAAACATGAAGCCATTGACACCTTTGTCAGCCTTCTTCTTGACACAATGAAGGAACACTTTCCATCAACAGAACAGACGACTCAGACTCTGCTGATGTTAAACTGTTTACATGAGCACAATGACGAGGAAACTGTAAACAAAGCAGCTTCTGAACTGGAAAGGAACAATCATGAATTTAATGATATAGATTTAAGTGCTTGTCAGGTCACATCTGTTGATTGCACAGCAATCACATATTTTGTAAAGTATCTCACAAAACCAACCAAGATGAACCTTACTGAGAACAGTATAAAAGATGAAGGTGTATCACACCTGTGTGATGCACTAAAACATGTAAATTGTCAAATCACTCAGTTGGACCTTTCTTTTAACAGTATAACAGATCAAGGTGTATCACACCTGTGTGATGCACTAAAACATGTAAATTGTCAAATCACTCACTTGAACCTTTCTTATAACATTATAAGAGATCAAGGTGTATCACACCTGTGTGATGCACTAAAACATGTAAATTGTCAAATCACTCAGTTGAACCTTTCTCGGAACTGGATAACAGATCAAGGTGTATCACACCTGTGTGATGCACTAAAACATGTAAATCGTCAAATCACTCAGTTGAACCTTTCTTTCAACAGTATAACAGATCAAGGTGTATCACACCTGTGTGATGCACTAAAACATGTAAATTGTAAAATCACTCACTTGAACCTTTCTCGGACCAGTGTAACAGATCAAGGTGTATCACACTTGTGTGATGCACTAAAACATGTAAATTGTCAAATCACTCAGTTGAACCTTTCTCGGAACTGGATAACAGATCAAGGTGTATCACACCTGTGTGATGCACTAAAACATGTAAATTGTCAAATCACTCAGTTGAACCTTTCTTTCAACAGTATAACAGATCAAGGTGTATCACACCTGTGTGATGCACTAAAACATGTAAATTGTCAAATCACTCAGTTGAACCTTTCTTATAACATTATAAGAGATCAAGGTGTATCACACCTGTGTGATGCACTAAAACATGTAAATTGTCAAATCACTCAGTTGAACCTTTCTAAAAACTGTATAACAGATAAAGGTGTATCACACCTGTGTCATGCACTAAAACATATAAATCGTCAAATCACTCAGTTGGACCTCTCTGATAACAGGATGACATATCATGGAAAGCAGGCGTTATGTGAGGCACAAAAATTTAATAACCAATGTAATGTTATGTTGCGACCTGTGCAAATAAGTTAGAATAAATACAATATTGTATTTATTAGTGGATTAGTAATAGTAATAGTAATAGTAGTAATAGTAGACTAATGACAGAAAAGCTTGCCAACAACAGATATGGCAAATTGCCTGCAAAAACCCAAAATAATTAACAAAGTTCATTGAACTTAATATAGCATATATCAATAACAGCAAAGGCTTTGAAAAATGTAATTTACTTCAAATTGCAACAGATGATGATTGATGGTTGATCGAAACATGTCTTGCAAACTTAAAAACTTTGCCAATTTTTAGGAATTCTAGTTTGCCTGTTTTTATCCATATAATCTGATTCACTGAATAAAAATCAAATGAAAAAAAAAATTGATTTAATTGTAATATGTGTATTATAATAATTACTTTGATGTAGAATACTGAAAATTAATGGTACTGGTACATTCAATGTACTGTTACTTTGAAGAATAAACAGTTTTTAGGAAGTGATAAATAAACATTTTTGTGTTTATCTTGATAAAGAATATGCAAGAAAAAAGTGAGACTTGAGAGAAATGTGAATGGATATTACATAGCTTAAAAGTGAAAGAGGGGTGCTAACAAAGCCACAGAAAAATACAGAGAAAAAACCTACTGCATAGTTATGTCATTGATATTGTGATGAGTAATGATCAGACCAGATGCAAGAACATTCCTAAGCCAAGATGAACGTAAAGCATTTTTCTTAACATTCATCATGCACTTTCAAGCAATACCTGGGACAAATCTAAATCCACTGACTTCTATCCATGCCAATGCTGTAACACTGGCCTTCAAGTGAAAATGGCCTTATAGCACTTGTGATTTCATTGTCTTTACTGCCAGAGGTGTTTGGTTAACCAGGAAAAGTCTTCTAAAAAAGCAGGCCTAAATGATTGTGATGGATTGATGAGCAAAAGGTCGCATGTTAAAATCTCAGACCAGAACAGGGAGGGTAACACAGCTCTTGGTCTTGTGGCCTGTGCAAGGTTCTTAGGGTTGAGTTGAGGCTGAGCAAAACTCTAACCACCCATATTACGAAAGCTCAGGGGGGAATCACAGCACGAGTAAGAACTTGCATCTCTCACTCCAAACTCTTCAGTGTTTCCAAAAAATTGTCTACAAATGTTAGGTGTTCCAAAAATAATTGACCAGACTCAAATTGGCAAAAAAAATATGCAAAGTGGTGGGGAGCCATCTGCCTATCCCAACCTTTATATAAAAATACACATATAGAATATATTATCGATACATGTAACCATGGCAACAACAGCATTGGTTTTTTTTATAATAACAAAGGTATTTGCTGCCAGCACTTAGCTTGGCTATTCTAGGCAGGCTACGTAAACTAAGACTATAATATAATAGGCTTACAAGAAATCACAACAACAAAAGCATTTACACATATACAATGATATATACATTTCGCCTGAGAGAGAGAGCATGCTTAACAAGATTGTTATAGCACATGTCAACATTCATCTGCTCTGTTTTAAAATTATTCTGAAGCAAGTGACTCAACTTGTGTTTTAAGGGTGCTTCCCGTAGCTTACGAAGTTCTAGAGCATACCATTCCATATTTTCTCACTGTTGAGAAGGAAAGTAACTGTTGAAGTTTCTTGCAACTGAGAAACAAGTGGAGTAGGAATGAATCTGTTTGGAGTAAGTAAAATGTTCAGAAATATTGGGTGGGGCATGATGATTTACAGTGTCTTGTACCAGAAGAGTTAACAGGGTTCATACACTTTTTTTTCATCAAAAGATTCAAGGACTTTTCAAGGCCTTTCAAGGACACATTTTTCCATTTTTCAAGGACTCCAAAAGGGGCAAAATCAAGCCAATATAATGCCACATCAGTTCCTCAAAGTAGAGTGCACCGATTTTCATCTCAGACACTTGTGAAGCTGTGTTGGATAAAATTGGCAACAAATTTCAAGGACTCTCCTGGCAGCATCGACTGCAATTTTCATGGACTTTTAAGGCTTTGAATTTTTATTTTGACTTTCAAGGACTTTCAAGGCATGTGTGAACCCTGAGTTTAAGTAAAACAATTTATTGGCAGAATTCCAGAACTAGTAAAAACAAGAGCACTGAGAGATTTATAATCTGAATTAAAAGAAAAAGCTGCTTTTGTAAAGTGACAACCTTGTTCAGATGTGCATTCACAGCTTGGCCCCAAGGCTGATGTTGTGAGTCAAAAACCATAGAAGGCAGCTGGCTTGCTGACCCAACACACTGAGTAAGAAAATTTAGAAGACCCTTGTGTACTGACCTCTGAAAAATCTTCTACAACCCCTTAACTCTAAAAGTTATCTGGATCACTGTCTTCAAGCTCACCTGTAGTTTGCTAAAGTTTGTTGAGTGCAGGGATTTCCATTTAAATGTAAAAGAAGCAAACTTGGTGGCAACTCTTCTGTTAGAAACAAAACAGGGCAATCATGAATATATGCTGTTACAATATCAAGCTAATGAGTTGAGATACTTCAGTGACTCTTGTAGGTGACCAGCCTTGGGATTTGAAAATGTGGTTACTTGGGCATTAGATGGTTGCTAAAATATATACAAGGTTCAAAATGCAGTGTTGGACCATGAAAAGGAAACAACAATATTTCACAATAATTCTAACTCAGTGCAGATGGTAACGCTGAATGTGAGATTGGAGATACAGTGTTAGACCAAAAAAAAAAAGACAACAAGTTTGAAAGATAATGGTTATTGAATGAAGACGGTTGCTAATTAGACTAGTCATTAATTAGACTCAAAGAGAGAGAGTGAGGGGCTAAAGTTCTCCTCAATTTCCTCTCTTGTGGGTGTCACTGTGATTGACTGATTGATTGATTGATTGATTGGCCTGGTTGATTGGTTAATTGGTTGGTTGGTTGGTTGATTGATTGATTGTTTGGGCACATGCACACACTGGGTGAAAT
Source organism: Galaxea fascicularis (assembly GCA_948470475.1). Classification (NCBI taxonomy): domain Eukaryota; kingdom Metazoa; phylum Cnidaria; class Anthozoa; order Scleractinia; family Euphylliidae; genus Galaxea; species Galaxea fascicularis. The sequence goes on along the minus strand of OX419343.1, from coordinate 1,788,523 downwards.
GGGCAATAGACAGCGTTTGGGAAATTGCCAAGTTTATGAGCAGTCATCAAAGGCATATAGACTCTCTCTTCAAACTGCCACGTGATGTTACTGACACCCGTATCCAACATGGCTTGAACAGTTAGACAGATCATGTATAATCAAAAGTATTAACAAAATAAATTTGTCATGAGTTCTTTATGATTACAAGGAGTTTCAAACCTGCATCCAAATGACTGATCTGGTTGTTTGACAGATCCAAAAAGTGTAACTTGCTGAGCATCCTGAGGTTTTCCACTTTTGTTATTTTGTTATCAGCCAATGTCAGAAATCTGTTTAATAATGACAATCAGAATGTTTATTTTCTTTTACTTAGACTGCAAAGGTTTTCCTAGCATGCTGCCAAGGTTTAATGAAGATAAAGAATCACTACTTACTTCAGTTTGGGAAGCACTTCAAGATTTTCAATCCTTCTAATTTCGTTCTGCAAAGAAAAAAAAACAAATGTCAAGCAAAAATAATTATTTTAAGATAAAGACAAACCAGACAGACACCCTACAAGGAATCTGGTAGTACCCACTTACAGGAAGCATCCCCTTACAAGTGATTAATTAAAGTAATGTCAGTATTAAGTGGTGGCATGTGTCAGTTGCCTTCAGTTAGACTAAAAGCAAAACAAAAGTGCTTATTATAACAAATTCTGGCTAGAGGAATATTTGAGAAACTGTATGCTCAGGGGCTGGGGGATGAAGATTTCCCTGGAAATTCTGCATGGATTCACGGATTACTTTGGAAGAAAAACATCATATCGACTATACCAGAATAGCTAGATTGCCCAGCTACTTTTTGCACATAGCTGCTTACTTCAAAAATATGTGACAACCCTGATGGTGTTGGCAAATGAAGAAACAATCCAACAGCCATGTATAAAAATGTACTGAAACTGGTGTTTGATGTTGACTTTACTGGTTGCTTTCTGAAGACAGGTTATTTTGGCCCAATCTTGTAGCTTCAAAATGTTTACCAATGGTTATGAGAGGTTGCCCCGTATCAGAGGTTGCAAATTAATGTAGAGTAACACTGAAATAATGGTTTAATGTCCCCTTGTAAGAGGTCTCTGCTGGTAATGGTTTAACTCTGATGTGTCCCCCCCCCCCCTACCCTTCAGGAGGTCAATTAACAACACACTAACATGGAACGATCACGTTGATAGTTTAATTAAGAAGGCAGCTAGGAAAATTTATTTCCTCGTGGAACTTAAACGGGCGCGCGTTCCAGCCGAGGATCTTGTCGCTTACTACTGCGCATGTATTAGATCTTCCCTTGACTACGCTTGTCCAGTTTTTTATTATTCTCTACCTCAGTATTTACAGTCGGAGTTAGGAAGTGTTCAGAAAAGAGCTCTGGCGTGTATTTTTCCTAGAATGCCGTACAGGGAAGCCTTAGAGCGCTCTTGCTTGACCTCTATCAGAGAACACCACGAAGACATTACAAAGTCATTATTTAGACCAATCAGCGAGAATCAGAACAGTAAATTATATCACCTAATTCCAGAAGCCTACAGCCCTCATTATAATTTTAGGTGCCAAAGAACGTATAATGTACCGGCAACCAAGACAAAGCGTTTTGCTAATTTGTTTTTCGTGAAGTGTGTGGCTGAAACCAACTCAAGTTTGAGATGATTGAGAACTTTTTAATAGAACTTTAAGCCATTATATTTATATTTGTATAGTTTGTAGCTTGTAAATAATTACGCAATTCAGTATTTTACTGCGATGTGATTTCATAATAAACCAGTCTTTCTTCTTCTTCTTCTTTTCTTCTTCAATGGAAATTCCACAGGGGAGGGAAATGGAAAAAGCAAACATTTTTTAAAAGTATGGAGTTAAACAGTTATTTCTGGAGCTGTGGGGGGTAGAAACCAAAAAAACCCATGGGTTGGGGTGGAGGAGTCGTGGCTATTTCCTGGAACCACACAATACAGGAATGTACCTTTTAATAAAACTCGCAATGGTGGTCTTGAGTTTAAGGAAGTTGGAGTGTTAACAGAAATATAATTACAGAACTGTTGTCAGAGGCAGATATGTTTGGATGATATTACTTGGAATTAGTTTCTTGAACATTCTGATCTCTCTTCCAACTTGGTATTTGCTGTACCTCACCCAAATGTACAGGCATGTCACTGTCAAGTGCAGGGTGAGGGTGAGAGACCTTTGTTTGTATTTACATGAATATAACTACGCCTGCCTGTAGTGCTCTAGAGCAGGCTAGGTATTTCAGGATAATCATTAATGTTGATTAACGGTGTCAATGTGTGTATCACGGTCAGTGCAGTCTTTGGA